>CM035807.1:70288206-70530706 GCA_020466095.1 Chlorops oryzae
GAATGGAAGTTTATAAGTAGAGCGTGTATTTTTAAGCATTTATAAAATTGAAGCGTACTTTATGGGGCAAAAAATTTGTTCAATTTACATAAAGTTAAGATTCAAATCGATTTTTAGCCTATTTAAGACTATTTCAAAGCTAGGAAATCCCCTTGAAGTTCAAATTCGCTACTTATTTCCAAAATGGTGATAAAAAAAAAAATATCCCCCCCACAAAGTATGCTTCAAATTTATAAATGCTTAAAAATACACGCTCTATTTATAAGCAATATGCAACAGGAATTCAAAGTACTTAATCCACGCATGCAGTGGTGAAAGCCCATATTTCGAATCAGGGACCGTAACTTTTTTTCATTTTGCGATAAAAAGCAGAAAATATAAGTTATTTTTTGTCTTTTATATATTGGAAAAAATAAATAAATAAATAAAAAGTTAAAATTTGCCTTTTATTTTTTCGGGCAAATTACACTGTGCGACGAGAAAAAAAATCCAAGAGGTTTGAAAACTGATTCCGGCGTGGGTTGGTCTCCTGATCACGAGGATATCGTTATTTTTTTGGGTCACGTCAGAGTTATGTCTTATGGGGCTCCAAAGTTTAGCCTATAAAATACCTTGTGAAAGAAAAAGATGTTGCATATTCAAAGGCGTAGGCTTTCAGTCAAAAAATGAAACTGCGATAAAGTTGAGCTCTTTGAATAATCCAGATAGTCTGAAAGTGGTTTCTGGTCTGATTTCTTTTCCTGATGACGGGGATTTCTTGATTTTGTTTGGGTTACGTCAAAATAACATTTAATGGGACTTTCGAAATTCTGTGTTGTGTATGAAATGAAATTTTTTTGAAAGTAAATTGGCTATCGTGTTTGCATTGCATATTCAAATTTTAATCTGTAAGGTATGCTACGTTTTTAACATTTTTTATTATGTATCATATGAAAAATCGTACAAATGCATATAAAAGTACTGTTGTATAAATGATCTTTTGCTAAGTAGTACGTGATTAAAAAAATTAAATATAATAAATATGGCGCTTGATTTATTCAGGAAATACACCTTTACATTTTTCTTTTCGAGCATCGACTGTACATTTCTTCGAGCTCGTCTGGTATAACACTCCAGCAATATTCCGCAAGCATTGAAACCAAATTTTTCCCCTTGTATCTTGTTTCCATTTGAAGCATTTCCTGGTGAAATTTCTCACCATGTTCGTCCGAAACTTCACCGAGATTTTCAGGAAAAAAATCTATGTGACTATGCAGCATATGGATTTTCAACGAGATGAGAACATTTAAATCTTTGAAAGCAGCTAGCATATTTTTTACTAATTCCTTATAGTTTTGTGCCTTATAAGAACCTAGGAAGTTTTGAATGACGGATTTAATACTCGACCATGCTCTTTGTTCCGTTTCGTTCATTTTTGCCTCGAATGCAACATCTTTCATTAATGAACGTATGTTTGGTCCGATTAAGATCCCTGTCCAAAAATACACAAAAAATTATCCCACTATAAGTATTAATTTGCTGAGAGGCTTAACAAAAGGTTAAATTAATCTTGTCTTTTTACCTTCTTTAATTTTAGCATCGCTTATCCACGGAAATACGAGCTTTAAGTGTTGAAAGGCTTGTCCTGTTTTATCCATCGCTTTAATAAAATTTTTTACGATGCCCAATTTTATGTGAAGTGGTGGTAGTAAAATTTTTTCTCTTGGCACCAAAGCTTTTTTATGACATTCTTTTGTCCAATAATGTCTTCCTGGCGCTGTGGCCACTCCAAATCACTATAATGATTTTCCCTGGCTCTACTATCCCATTCGCATATAAAGCAATGAATGAAGGATTTTTTTTTATTTTGAGCATAATTTTATCAATATGTTAAGTTCTGAGTAATTTCAATACCTTAAATTATAATTTTATAATTGCGATTCAAAATAGCATTTTATATCAGAGATCCTAAATAACTATTAAATTTTTTTTAGAATCGAAAAAATTGCTTTTAAAACGACGAAAATTTTTGACGTTAGTCGATAATACTTATGATTGGGATTTTTTTGTTTTTCGTTGCTCAAAACTTTTATTTTTTGATAAATATTTTTTACGCTGCCTTGTAACAATTATGAATGAGAAAAAATTTTTTCCGTTGCTCATAATTTTAAGCGTTCAATAAATATTTTTTACGTTGCTTCAAAACGATTGTGAATGAGAAAAAACTTTTCCGATTCTTATAAGCTTTTATTTTCAATTAATATTTTTTAATTTATTTCGTTAAGAGAGAAAATATATGTATAGTGGTATACTGGTGATACCATTCTACTGATATCATTAATAGCGCTGCTGATCGCGGTCATTATTAGGCAACGTAAAAACAATTTATTGAAAAATAAATGTTATAAGCAACGGGAAAAATTTTTTCTCATTCATAATTATTATGAGGCAACGTAAAAAATATTTACTGAACGATCAAAATTATGAGCAACGGAAAAAAAAAATTTTCTTCAATAACTGTTACAGAAAAATGAAATATTTTTTCATTGTTTGAAACTGTTATCTTAAAATGAATTTTTTTTAATACAAACTTTAATAGTTATAGTCCAATTTTTTTCCTTATTTCTTATAACTGTTATGTCTCTGTTTTATATCCTTTGATGTGAAAAGAAAACGTAGCATACCTTACAGATTAAAATTTGAATATGCAATGCTAAAACGATAGCCAACTTATTTTCAAAAAATTTTCATTTCATACACAACACAGAATTTCGAAAGTCCCATTAAATGTTATTTTGACGTAACCCAAACAAAATCAAGACATCCCCGTCATCAGGAAAAGAAATCAGACCAGAAACCACTTTCAGACTATCTGGATTATTCAAAGAGCTCAACTTTATCGCAGTTTCATTTTTTGACTGAAAGCCTACGCCTTTGAATATGCAACATCTTTTCTTTCACAAGGTATTTTATAGGCTAAACTTTGGAGCCCCATAAAACATAACTCTGACGTGACCCAAAAAAATAACGATATCCTCGTGATCAGGAGACCAAACCACGCCGGAATCTGTTTTCAAACCTCTTGGATTTTTATAAAAGTGCAATTTCGTCGCACAGTGTTATTTAAGTTAAATTTTGCCTGATATTTTTGGGGAAAAAATATCCGACAATTTCGAATATTACAAAGAGTCCAAACTTTTTTGCGGTAAGCTTTTGTTGAATGTCCAATCTGTGTGGTGAAAGTTCATGCTCCATACAATTTTTCCACCTCCCCTCACCCGTCTCGGTGATTTTTTCCCGCCATAGCCAAGTGTCACTTGTAGTATTGTATGGTTAGCTATATTATTTTTTGCCGAAACATCGTCTGTGGGACTATTCCGCGATATTTTTAATGTATCGCCCATTGCTCTTCCAAAACAGTGTCGGGCGACCGGACAACTGCCTAACAAGCACTATTCACGCGATAACAAAGCAACGGTTGCGGACGGGCTAGACAGCTTCCTCAGCTTCTTCCGATAACATTCCAATCGGAAGTACTGCCGCATCAATAATTTCCTTGCCATGTATGATTATTTTATGCACTGTAACAGGCATCTAAAACCATTTGTATTCCCGAACAAAAAACTCCGCTGTTTCCATTGCAAATTGTTGGAATTTCATGGTATAAATTTTTTTATCACATGTGATTAATATCAGTATTATGCGAAAACGGTCTATAAGTTCTTCTTTAACTCCAGTGATATCAGTTACAAGTGAAGGATTAGAAAAAAAAATCTCTTAATGAATAGGAATGCCTAAAGGTATACTATAATTTTTTTAATGATTTTTATTGCAATTTTCATGCATTTTTCTTACAAAGTTGATGATATCTTAAAAGTGCTAGGCTATACCGGCCGTTTTTTTTTTTTTTTTTTGTTTCATGATATGTTAGAACTAACTAACAGCTTCAATTTTTGCCCTATTTGAAAATAACTGCTCTTAACTCACATTAGTTCTATTCCAACAAAAACAGCAAATCCTGGAGTTCTTGGAGTCATTTTCATTTCCGCTTAACTTTTAAACTACTTATCGTATCTTACTGATTCCTTCGGTAATTTCATGAGTAAATGTTATATTTTACTAAAGAACACAAGTTTTTGTACAGAAGCGATTTTATTTTACATTAATGCCGTACTCAATTTAATGAAAATCTTAGCCACTTACACTGTGGTAGTCGAAAAAAAAGACAAGGCCGGTGACAACGGTTTCCACCTATTTCGGGCACGGGGAATCGAAAATTATCATTAAAAAAAATGGAAAATGAAGGCAATTTATATATCGGTATTTCGTTATACATACTTTCCGGAAGAATATATAAAAAAAATTGGAGATATGTTATCAAATGTTTTTCTAAATTCGCTTTTGAATATTTAGTTTTTAATTTAAACTCTATCGGGTATGTGATTATTTTCCCTTTCCCGGGGAATTCAATTCCCCAACGGATATGATTTCCCTTTCTCTAGATTGAGGGGGATTTTGAATTACCTCACGATCTAACTGGCGATATGCATTCTCTATTAAAGTAATTCAATTTCGATCTCAATCTAGGAAAAAAGGGAATTGATCACTTCAATTTCGATATTGAACAAGTAAGGGTGTTATAGTCAGGCGAGCCTGACAATAGAATACCCGACACAGACACACGTGTTCAAATAACTTTTAATATCAAGAGGTGTTTAAGACCATAAGGGGCCTCATATACCGACTTTTCTTAGATTTCTTTATGAAAACCGCCCCTTTGAAATAAGCTATCGCATCGATTTGCGTATCGCATCGCAATACAGAGTAGGGCCCCAGAGCTATAATTTGTGGTAGAAAGGAAATTGAAATATTGAACGGATTACGAGATATAGCCATAAGTAAGTGAGTAATTTAATTCTCGGCCCCACTTTTTAAAGTCTATTTAAAAAAAAAAGGAGAGGTGACTTGAAAAAACTGAGTATGAGGTGTTGTTATAATCACCAAGCACTTTCAAAAACAGTCGTTAAATTTTTGTTTACAAAATCGTGTCGGACTGTGTTATTAACCAGGCTTTAAAAGACCGGCCCTTAAACTGCTTTTTGGATATTTCACTTACATGCGTCTTTCGACTTTTGGCAGCACTCGCGACACTGTGCGTCGGAGTTATAGGTTAGGTTAGTGTGGCTGTCACCAAGGGTGACACCAAATGGGCCCGTTGTGATACCAGGTATAATGGGAAAACAAAGAAAAACAGAAACTGAGAAAACGACACAAATATCACGAACTCAGCTGGTAGTCGAACCCAGAGCCTCTCGCTTCGTAAATTGGCATTTCAGTCAACTGCAGCACAGAGGCCGACTGTCGGAGTTATAAGTATGATTTCAAAGCTAAATGGAGCTTGAACGAAACTTAAATGGCTATTTTGGTATCAAGTTATGAAATGCAGTCAAACGAAAATACGATTAGCACATTCATTGAATATTGAAAGCTCAGTTAAAAATTTCGACTTAAAGTTTAGTTCAGTTCACAGTTCAAACATTCATTTCATTACGGGAAACCTCCCATAGACACGCCCCTATTATTTTCTCTACCCAAAAAAATATTTAAAATTTATTTATTGCAAATTGAGTTTGAGGCTCAAAATATAGCACACTTGCCGGCGAGGTTCCCGAATAGCCGAAATGCAAATTTCACTGATATCCCAGGCGAACAACAGTAGGTGGATGCAATATTTCAAGTAATATTTTTCTCGGAAACTACTGGGTTTTAGGTAGTACGAAACATCAACAAAAATTTAAAATCCCTTTCAGGGAAACTCTTTACTTCACTACGAATTTAACTTGATGTTAAACTTATAAAAAGTTTCACCACTCGATTTAATTAAATTTCCAATATTATAAAATAAATAAAAATTAAATCTAATTAACAACGAAAAGCCCTTAATAGACATTAGGAAATTACAACTTGGTTAGTAATATTTAGATTTGGATGTCTTAATTTAAGAAAACATGAAGCTCTCAAAAAATGTAAAGCACTTGTGCAGCTAAACGCTTTATATATCCAATAAAACCGGTTTGGTCTCCTTGGCACATTTTAAAATTGAACGCATCAGTTTTATAAAGCCAGTATCCTTTGGTTTCTCCAGGCCACGTTGAACGCGATTTTTCATTACAGCGACAAATTCTCGATTGCTTAGCTGATTATCATCTGGATATAAAAAAAAAAAAAATCTTCAGATTTTTTCCATCTAATGATCATAAAAAGAGACATACTATTATCATCGAATATCGTGAAGACAACATCAATGACGTGATCTGAGAGTTCAACCATAGCAACAGTTTTGGCAACATGCTTCAACGTTGCCTGATCAATGGACGCTCCAGCGATGTGGTAAAATGTGAGAGCGGTATCGACATCGTTGATATTATTCAGAAAATGGAAGAAATCCAGATAGTCATTCTTCGAGATGCCCTGGCTTTTATCGCGGAACGTACGTTTGACACGCTTCAGCTTCTTTTGTTTCTTTTTTGCTGAAAAGTTCGCCGCGTAGGCGAGCAACAGTTCAGCGAAATCGGTTTCAGTTATCAGGCCATTCTCATCGGGATGCTTACGCTCGAACTCAAGCGAGAGGATTTCCCGTTGCAGTTGATGTTGAAAGTTAAGAAATTTTTCAATTGTAAGCTTCTGATCCATATTCTTTCCAAAGAAATAAGTCGTTAGTGCCGAGTTAACACCCTATTCGATAAATATAAATTGAGCTTTCATAAAAAGGCTTTAAATTGTGAGCATTCCAAAACAAATGAGAATTTTGAGAATGAAGATGCATAAATTTTCATATGAACTGTGTAAATATAAAGGTCTGTTAGAATACATTGGCATCAGAGTTAATAAAGACCTTTATGCTTACATACATGCAGTTGATGACGAATGATTACAGGCTTTCAGTTTAATATACAAAATGAAATGTTGATTCAGTTATAGTAAGAAAAAAGAAAGAAACTGTATTTTTTACTATAAATGTACCTTGAAGGACTATTGATTTTTTATTTGGAAATGTTATTGAGTTGAAGAAGGTTAAAAATATATATACAATAAAATTGAGAGAAAGCACAGAGACAAAGATTAAAAATATTTTTAGTTTATTTTAAGACCTTAGAAAATTCAAAAAAAGGTAAGAGGAAATTTTACTGCTTTTAGATCCTTGCACACTATGGAAGAAAATTTGTTTTATTTTTGCTCCGGTTGCTGAATGAGCATCGCAAAAATTAATTGACACGTAGAGTGGGAATGCACTTTAGCGCTTTTCCTTGAATCAGCACTTAGTCACATCTTATGAGCTCTTTATTTTCTCATTATTTTACCAAGATATGAAAATCTGATAAATTTTATATTTTTCCTTACAAAATACTGATTGGAATAGAATATCTTAGCCCTTTGACGCTCGAATTTTAATGTGCTGCCTAAACCTCTTCTATTCGATCTATATAGAAAGTGTTGTTGTGTCGTTTAACCACACGAATTTTTAACTTGTTTCGGTCAATTATATACGTGCTGAAATAAATTTTCTCCACACAGAAAAAGACCTAGAACTTTTGGAACAACCAATAAAATTACAAAATTTTATTTGTCCCTCATTTTTGCAATATTTGCGCTTCAAATCTGCAAAAATTGCTAGCAATCAAAAATATTTTTACTCAAAAGAACAAATTTCTGTAAAGTCATTACTTTTCCAAAAATTCCATATTTGAACCTTTTTTCTACATGTCCACACCAGTGCTGCAGCAGCCCGAAGAAACTTTTTACTAAATCTTGTCAAAATAAGTGGTTTAATTGAAATAGTTTCGATTTTGTTGTTTTATTAAACAAAAAAATCACAAAAGAAATTAAAACCAAAAAAAAATTTTTTAAAAAGCTTTTATTTAAATGCTCTAAAAAGAAGAAAATAAAATTCTCCTTTAAAATTTTAATTATCAGCTTATAGCCTCATTATACACAATTTATATGATCACAAAAGATTGTCGCGCGATTCACTTATCTATTTAAATAAACTTACGGAAATCTCGCGACAAGCTATTTTGATCGTATAAATTGTGTATAATAAGGCTTTAACCCTTTCGCATCTGCAGGGTTATATATGTCCCAGCAAAAGTACTTGGAATTTTTGTGAAATTGGGACATATATGTCCCAACACATACGACGAATGGGACACATTGGTCCCAGGCGATGGGTAGTAGCCCCCTCAAAATTTAAAGATTTTAAAATGCAATTATTTTTTTTTTTACTCAAATAAACATAAATGAAAAAAAACATGTAGAACTTCAAACAGAAAGCCGCTGCGAAAGGGTTAAGTTGATAGTTAAATATTTAATTGGGTCTTCTCATTGAAAACCCGTTTTTTGGACCCTTTTTAAAAAAATTCTTATTTGAAAACGCAAAGAATAATTGAAACCTTTTTTATTTATTGTATTACAAAAGGTTCAAAGTAAATAAAAAAAATTTTTTTGCCTCGATACGTGGGCTGTTCAAAAAGTAATGAGACTTCAAAGTTGGTGGTGAAAAAAAAGGTGTCGTCACGGCGGCCACGATTCCGGGTCTCCGGAGCGTCCGAAATGGAAAAAAACGGGGTTATAATCAGTATAGATGTAATTCTCGGGTGAACCTCAAGCTTAATTTTGTGATTTTTTTTTGACAAAATGGCGGCCATTCAAAAAAAAATTTCAATTTCGGGCTTTTTTTTTTGTAGTTTAGTGTAAAAAAAAAAATAGTAAAAATTTTTTTTAAAATTATGGTCGAGGTTCACCCGAGAATGGTGACAATTCTGCGTCGATTCCACTTTGTTTCATGAAAATCGGTTCAGTTGAACTGGAGATATCATGGCCGCCAGTTCGAAAAACGTGGTTTCGAGATAAACGCGTTTAAAGTTTGAAGCAACGCAAAAATTACTCGTTTAAGCGCAGATCTTGCTATATCCTCTAAACTATTTCGAATTTCAAAAAATCTTTTTAGGGGCATATTCACAACTACCCAAGCTATAAATTTATTTTATGTTAGCTTAGGGCTCCCTCATTCCAAAAAGGTCAATGGTTTGATGGATTTAAGTAGCGTTTCCGAGATATGGCCCAAAATGTGAAAAAAGTCAATTTTCTCTACTTTGCCCCATATTTCGGGCCATAACTCAATTACCGTATAAAATAGCCAAGCAGATAGACCTAATTCGGAAAGGTGGGAACCGTACACAAATTTTAAGTGACGCCACCCTACGACTCTAATTGTGGCTTCGATGAGGTCAGAAGGCCCATTTTTTGCTCACCCTTATTGATTTGAATTTGTTTCGGCATCTTAAACATATTTAATTTTTTAACTATACTAAAACCTAAATTTCGGGGATATCTAGAATTTGCGACAAGCTCATTAAAATATGTTTCGACAGTGTGCAAGAATTAATGCCTGAACTCATATAGCGCAGGAGCTTCTCCGCGTGAATTCTTGCAAATATTCAACATATGCAAACATATAGAATCAGTTCTAATCAACGGCGGAGTTGATTTGAATTCTTTCTGTCTCTCTCTCTATATGAATTCAGACATAAAGCCATTTAACAAAAAAAAATTGTTTTTGTTCTCCGGAAGTATAAGAGCCAATATTTTCCTTCGAAAAAAAAATTAGAAACGTTTGCCTGAATTCGCTTGCCTTGAATGTGTTGCCCGTATTCGCGTGATCCCTATGACGGCTTCCGATACTAGTCTGTTGACGTGCAAGCGTTGCAACCTTTTCGAATTCCTCACAATCGACGTCACCATCACCCGTTTAGATCGAACATTTGGAAAGCAATCTCAAAGTGGCGACGAGAAGCTGAAAGAAAATACGAAAATTATTCTATAAATATTGTTCAAAGGTATTGTAATGATTTTTCAGATTTAAGGGATCGAAAATAACGGTTATAGTAAAAAAATGCACATAAAAAACAAGTAAGGGTGTTATAGTCAGGCGAGAGAAAAATTTTTGGAGAGGATGTTTATGGCTACAAGGGAAGCATAACTGCCAAATTTCGTTCAAGTCCCATTTGAATTTCAGGTGTAGGAATCCATTTTCGAAAAACGCCCTTCGGCCACGCCCACTTTTAAAATTTTTTGAAATTGATTAACTTGACTTCAAATATGTTCAACTATCAAATTTCATCACAATCCGGGCTGTTATGGAAACTGACACAGAATTGAATCAGAATCAGAATTGAAATCAATATCTGTTTCAAATGGTGTTATGAAATAGACACAGTTTTGCTTTTTTCGAAGATAGCAAAATCGATTTTCGAAGACAGGAAAACCTGACACTTGAAAATGCTATAAAGAAAAACAACAAAAACTACAATATGTGTTAAAAACTAGATCAATCTTGGCGGCCCCCGTGGCTTAGTTTGCTGAGATGTCAAACTTCAATGCGAGAAGCGCTGAGTTCAACTCCCAATTGGTTTTTTTTAGTTTTTTGAGTTTTTATTTCCCATTTCCGTGGTATCACAACGAACCGATATGCGTCCTAAGTGCGTCACATTTATTGGTAGCAGCCAAACTGTTGCGAAGCTTGCAAAAAGAACTGAGCTAGAGAATCGGGTGGATGATTACATCTTTTGTGGGTGGGTCTGCAGAATTTAAAGACACCACGAGTTGCTGCCATAACAAGTCCATAAGCGGTTTGTCCCGCTAAGTAAGCCCCTTGGCCATGCCCGGGTGGTTTTCCATAACCTCAACTAGTATAGAAGCCTGAGTCGCATTTCTATGCGTTCCCTTTAGTCAAAAACATTAAATACCAAAACAATTAAGAAAATATATTCAAATAAAGTATTTACTTTTATTTCTACTAAAAAAAACAAGCCGGGAAAAAGTCCTCACTCAATCTGCCGACCAATTCTGTCAACTAAAAGCTGTTCGGCTTAAATCAGACAATAAAATCAATAAATCTGTTTCTGTAACACCTAAAAACAATGCAAACCGGATTTCGAAAATGTAAACAGTTTCAAAACTGAAAGTCTGATTCTATAACCCCAAAACGAAAAATGTATTGATTTCAAATCTGATTCTGACAGTTGTCGGTTTCCATAACAGCCCCGAATATCTTGAAAAAATCCGGTTTTGGAGCAGTTTTTGTGATTTTCATAACAGACCCTAGTACTAGAGGTACTCTTAAAATGGTCCGATCGGGTCTATTCTCGAACTTGTTCTTACTCATGCGCTTGTGAGTACCACCAACCGATATTAATGGTTATAGTTTTTAAAAACTCGTCATAGATTGAGGTTTGCGGCATTGACTCGAAAATTTTTTTTTTCTACTAGGGTCATTATTTGGCCAGTTAGGGGATGAAACCCAAAATTCAGTTTTAAAACAAGAAAGCTAAAGTCGGTCAAGCCCGACTTTGAAATACCCAGCGTCCCGACATTATGAGCGCACTATGTTTTGCTTCTCTATTTGTGGGCGTGGCAGTGGGAGGGCAAAATAAATTATTTCCCTACACCTTTCATTCGCCTTGGTGAACCTATGTTGCGAATTCGAAGCTTCTACGCCTTTTACTTCGGAAGTTACGAAAAATCTTCATTTGTGGGCGTGGCAGGGGGCGGGCCAGTTAAATTTTTTCCCTACACCTTTCATTTGCTTAGGTCAACCTATGTTGCGAATTTGAAGCGTCTACGCCTATTAATTTGGAAGTTACGAAAAATCTCCATTTGTGGGCGTGGCAGTGGGCGGATGTCTCCCATTTTTACTTAGAATCATCGGATCCCGATATACCTGTTTGCCAAATTTCGACTTGATTGGTCCAGCCGTTTCGGAGGAGATCCGACCACGGACGGACGGACAGACGAACGGACGGACAGACGGACGGACGGACAGACGGACATGTCTAAATCGATTCAGTTTTTGATCCTGATCATTTCTATATATATATGTCTATATCTCCGGAGCTTAGTTCTCCCTGTTACAAGATTCGCACAAAACTAATATACCCCGCTTACGCTGGGTATAAAAAAAGTAATAATTATAATATATTATTAAAACATACCAAAAACGAATCCAATATTCTTCATATTAGGCTCGTTTAAAACGTAATTTTGTAAATTTTTCGAATATTCATACTGAACATGCTCGTTCTTGTTCCTACGGCATCTATATTATAGATTGAAGTTCGTGAGGCATTTTTCTTTAATTTAAGACTAAGGAGGGGAGATAGAGGTTAGGTATGTTTGAAGAAAATATTTGGGGTAAAAAAATAATGGGGGTCGGTCATATATATCATCCCCCTAGGAGGGGTTTGACTGTAGTGACAGCCATTTTGTATGAAATTGTGATAAAATTAAGGTAATTTTTTATGGGTGACCCCCTAAGGAGGGGAGATAGGGGGTCAGTATGTTGGGAAAAAATGTTAATGAGACAAAGTTAATGGGGGTCGGTCAAACATTTCACTCCTCTAGGGGCACTCTGGGGCTAGTTAGGACAGTGGGGGCAAATTCATAAAAAAATTACTTTTGTATCGGAGCCCCCTTAAGGAGTGGAGATAAGGGGAAGGTTTGTTTGGAGAAATTATTGGGAATAAAAAAATAATGGGAGTTGGTCTTACATTTGACCCCTCTAGGAGCGACTCTGCTTACATTAACTTCAAAAATTTGGAAAAAAATGAAAAATTAAATTTTTCAAATGACTTGGTGCGTGACATTTTTTTATCAAATAACCTTAAAATTAGTGTTTTATGGCATCTTTAATAAAAGTTCATCGTACTATAATACAGGAAATTTTTTTGGAGAAAAAAACACTAAAAGTCATCACCCTAATGTTCAAATACCAAATTTCATCAAAATATCTTGAAAAACTCTGGTTTTAGAGCAATTTTTGTGATTTTCGTAACACACCCTAGTACTGGAGGTACCCCTAAAAAAGGTCCGATCGGGTCCATTCTCGAACTTGTTCTTACTCATGTCCCCGTGAGCACGCATACCAAATTTTGTCAAGATAACACAACTCCTTCGATAAGATAACTGTATACAAACAGACGGACAGACAGACAGACAGACAGACGGACGGACATGTCTAAATCGAATCTCCTGGTGACGCTGATCATTTCTATTTATATTTTGTATGGTCTATCTCGACTGGTTCTGGGTATTACACACAACCACACAAACGCAATATACCCTCGACACAAAGTGTGTCGGGTATAAAAAATCACAGAAAAACACCAACAGAAAAATACATGTTTTTATCCGCACACCCTCTCTGCTTCATCTTCATTTTTGGACTATTTCTTTTTGATAATGTGTCTATATGCATTGGCGCGATTATCAACGTCAGCTTTGTAGTTGATTCTCTTATTTGTTGGAACTTTTATAATGTGCAGCATTTCTAGCATAAGTCTTCGTGAGTGATGTTTTTCTTGTTGTAACATTCTCACATTTTCGAAGTCTGCACAGTGGTGTTTTTCCGCGCAATGTTCCGCTAAAGCCGTTTTTTGATTTAGTGAATTTCCTGGATTTTTTTGATTTGATTTGTGTGCTGATATCTTGGTCTTAAGTTTTGTTTTAGTCGTCCCCACATATACCATATTGCATACGTCGGACCCGTTACCCTTACACTTAATTTCATACATTACGTCTGATTTATCTTCGTCATTGATTTTGTCCTTTGTTTTTCCGAAAAATTGTCCTATGTTTCTATTACTCCTAATCGCCATCCTGACTGTTTCCTTGTTGTAGATATTCGTTTTTCTTATGGTCTCGATTAATTTTCCAGAGTTAGTGAAGGTTTTATAGATCCTCGCTGATCCTTCTTTAGGTTTGTCATCATTTGAACCCCTCTTTTTGTAACTATTTATAAGTGTCTTAGCCGTTTTTTCTGGATAGTCATTTTTAGGAGTGTGTGTAAAATCCGTTTTTTATTGTCTTTGTGGAACGTTGTATCGCTTGTGTCAAGAACTCTTCTTATAAAAATTTTTTCCGTGTTCATATTAACAGTGTGTGGCTGATGTGAATTGAAGTTTATCAATCATCCAGATGCAATTGTTTTTTGATACCAATTTGTTCTTAATTGGGTATTGTGCCTCGTTATCAGTGTATCCAGAAATGGTCGTTGCTCATTATTTTCCTTTTCAATTGTAAATTTAATGTTTTTGTCAATACAATTCAAGCAGTGTGTTGTCCAATTCTTCTCTTTTTAAAATCGCGAAAATGTCATCGACCTTCCTCCAAAAGCTTCCTCCAAAAGCTTCTCTAAAATATGTCGGCTATGATGGGAGATGCAGGTGATCCCATTGGTGTTCCTTTGCGTTGGTTGTATATTTTGTTACGGTATTTAAAGTTTCAGCAAACTGTTTATATTTCTGGAAAGAACATTCTTTTGACTTTTTATAAACGTAAACAAAATTAAAATCGGTTGATGAACAACGAAGTTACAGCTTGTTAAGCGAGTCATGTCCTAAATAACGGTTTTTGGTCCATATCTCCGAATCTAGAGCCAATCTTAAAAGACCGTTACAATATTTGAGTTGAGCACACTAATTTACGCCAAACACAACTGTCAGTTCCTCAGATCCAAAAGTTTAATACCATTTGTAAACTTGTGTTATTTTCTAAGTTTTAAATAAAAATCTCAACTTGAGCAAAATGAAAGAAATAGAAACTGAAATTAATCGGACATGTCACAGAAATCGAATACGATTGAAAACGTTCGAAATCAATGAAATTTCCATAAAAATTTTAGCGAAATCGAACGTTTTCTGTCGTATTCGATTTCGGTGACATGCTCGAATGATTACACAAGTTTACAAATAAAGGCCAACTTTTGGACCAGAAAAACTGGATAGCGACCCTATAGGAATTTTTGTGCTGATTCCGAATCTGGTACCCGTTTTTCTCTATCACGTCAAGTTTTTGAGAAATCGTTAAATAACGGTTTTTGACATTTTTACCTATAGTCTATGTCAATAATGAGGTCGTAGACCCTATATTCCTTAACCGATTTCAAAGTTTTTGGTACTCATATGAAAGAGGAATGACAACGCAACATATCCTTTATACACAAATTTGGAATTGATTCAGTAACTTGGAAGCTATAGGGCAAAAAACCCGATGCTGATTTCCAATTTTTAGCGATTTTGTTTAAAAACTTGAAATTCAAATGGTTATAATTTCCGAACCAAGGCTGGTATTCCAGGTCTTAATACTTTGAATGAAAGAACAACCAATTGAAAAAGTTTTGAGCCTAAAACAAAAAAAATCCGTTGCGTCGTTCTAATTTTATGAGAATTTTCGCTGAAAATGACAAAAACGAATTTTTATTTTTGGTATATTCTTCGCTCGTTCATATGTATATTTCAGTTCGAATTGTGTATGTTGGTAAAACTGGCTTAAAAAACATAAAACTTAAATTCTATTTTAAACCTATCTTTAAAGCTAAAACCAATTTAAACTTTAAAAATGAACAGAATTTGAACTGAGCCTTTTGTATTGTTTACTATATGTTTCGCGTATAAGGGACCAGCAATAGTCACTCAACATTCCTTCATCCCAAAAGCCCTTATAATTTTTTTCAATCCTCTGTAGGTCCTGGTGAATGCGCTCTCCTTGTTCGTCGCTAGTTTTGCCCAAGTTTTCAGGGAAGAAATCCAAATGTGAGTGGAGAAAATGTATTTTTAGTGACATCCGAACTCCCATTTTTCGATAACTTTTCAAGAGTCCTCCAACTATTTTTATGTAGTTGTCGCTTTTTTTATTTCCCAAAAAATTTCCCACAACGTCTTTAAATGATGACCAAGCAGCTGCTTCTATAGGTGACAGATGTTTCGAAAAGTGTTCATTTTTAAAGTTTAAATTGGTTTTTTATTTAACGATTTCTCAAAAACTTGACGTGATAGAGAAAAACGGGTACCAGATTCGGAATCAGCACGAAAAATTCCTATAGGGTCGCTATCCAGTTTCTCTGGTCCAAAACCTTGTATACCTGTGTTATTTTCAGACTCTGTACATATTTAGACTTTCCCCACTTTAAGATGTCATTACTTTAATAAAAATAATCTTTCTCAGAAATATTTTAAATCCTACTTAGTTAAGGTATTTATAATCATATTGCATTTACACTTGAGCAAAATTTTAACATTGCATTTTGGTAATTTTGGCCACGCTCGCGGCACTGTGCGCTGCTTTATTCTATTTAACCAATTCGCGCCGGCTGTAATATATGAATGACACCATTTTAAACTTCGTCTTAAAGCTCACAGTTACTATTACAGTGAAGTTACTTCATAAAAAAGGCAAAATTTGGCTTCTAAACGTTTACTGCATGATGTATTGAATATGCTTCAAAAGTAATTATACTCGTAAGTGTATCGATATTTATCGACGTTTTTGGTTTTTTATTGAGTGCAAATGGGTTAAACTGGCAGTAAATGTGTTTTTCTCTGACAGAAAAATAAAAATCATTATATTTAGATTTTTTCGTTCCCCATAACCGTTACGATTCCTGTTAGATTCTGATATTTATGCTTTGTTCCCATCAAATTCAAATACCATTAAATCCAGCGAAAATAAAATCAAAGCAGGAGGGAATTTATCGTTTAGTGAAGCGAATTTCAATCAAAACAAGACAAACACCAACGGATTCAAAACAAAGGACCCGAAGAAGGCGAGCTTAAAATGGAGAACGGCGGAAAATAAACAAAACATAAAAAAATTCACAACATTTGACTTCCTCCATTCGAACGACCAAGCAACGTAGCTATAGAGCACGCCTGCGTATACGTTTGATAAAATTTCGCGCCAGGATAATATGGATAATTTCAGTCAATATATGTAAGAGTACTCTCCACTTGCAAATATACTTCTCGGAATTCGACAACAAATACAACGAAACAGTCGTTTGCTGAACAAAGTGACGCGAAGACAGCGTAGCGGGAAAAGGCTCATCAGATGACGGCGGATGTAAGTTCACCGATGGCAAAGACAAAAACAGAAGCAAAAATAAGGAGGAGAGCTACCTCTATGCATGTGTGAAATTGTAAAAGTTTTTAGGCGTGTGTTTTTTTGGTGTATGTGATTTTATATTTGTATAGAGACAAAGGACGTCGTCATCGTATTAAAAAAAGGATTCTCATTGGTGAGAAATCAAAATTAATTGAAAACATGTACATTGGAAAAGTGAAACTGGAAAACGTTTTGATGAAAATATTCATCAAAACAGTGCTTTAAATTTAAATAAAATCATTTTTTATTATTTTAAATCATGCAGGACTGTAAGAAAAAATCGAAAAGGATAAAAGGAGAATTGAAACATTAAAATTACCAAATAAAAAATAAGAAATAAAAATTAGATAAAATTAAATCTGTAATAGAAAAAAAGGAAAACCAGCGTTTAAAATCATTTCGGTCATTTCATATAGGCTCTTATATTGCTGTTCGTGTATGTGTGAGGAAGCATTCAACAAGGTGTTCCGGAACCGCCCTCACTGTTGTCCTTTTTAAAATTTCACTTGCCTACGTCATCGCGATGAGCAAGTTGAGTGCAAAAAGTATGTTACCAGGCAAAAGGGAGAATGAAAGCCAAAAGCAACAAATAGCACATTCCTTTCGTTTTGCTTGGGTACCTGGAACGAAGAAATTCAGAGTTTTTTGTGTGTATTGGTATGTTGTGTTTGAGCGAGGAATCGTTTCGAATGCTTCACCGGCGACACTAAAATCCCGAATGCAGACAACAAGTGCTGCCATGACAATCACATGCAATTGAAATTGATGGAATAACCTCGGTTTAGTTCTATTCTCTTTCAGTCATACTCTTTTTGTTGCACTTTGCCGGTAGATATAAATACACACAAACATGTCTAGACACAACACAAGGAAACCCGCTCCGATGACTCATGAATACATTTTTCGACTTGAATTAAATTTTAATCATAATTTCATTTACTTTTTATTTTTTTAGTGGCAATGAAGTTGTTTCATCGATTATTTTCGATATAGTTAGACATAACTAAGGATAAAATTGGGCAAGAAATTTCACGTGAATATGCTCTTAAGACCACGAAATGGAAGACGTGTCCATATTTGTTTAAAATATCTTGCCAGTTTGCTTGTGGCCATCGTTTATTTTGTGTTTTTATTCCGTGAATCCCTGAATGCATTCGAACAGAATAAGGACAAATCTGCCAATTTACCATTGAGCTCTGAGGTATTTATATCTACTATGCATAAGTATCCAGTAAAAGATCCCATATCCCTTTTTATACCAATAGTCCTTTTCATTCAAGTTCAATTTTGCAACGAAGCTGAAAGGAGCACCGCATCTTCAGCGTCATTACAAACAGCACCAAAAAATCCAAAGTCCCACTGTTAGCGTCACCGCTCCCACCACAATCAATCCAATTTATGAATACTCCGAAGAATTACACAGTGCCACCGAAAAAGATCTTAGGGAAAGGAATGCACATCTGAATGCGATATGTCGACGACACGATCTACAATCGAGCTACCCACCGAATCCATGGGAGTTTTTTATATCACCTGGACATAATCTGGTCTGGTGTAATGTCTTCAAGGCAGCTAGCTCCATATGGATGTATTATTTTAATATTTTGGGTGATAATTTTAATTCTTAATTTGAAAAGTGAGAGAGAATTTATTTATATTTTAATCTCTAGGTGGTTATGACATAAAATTTTTACACCGTTCCGAAATTCCACCAATCGAATTAGCGCGTAAACGTTTTCCACGTCCTTCGATATACGAACTATTGGATAATCTCTCGAATTCTGTGTCCTTTCTATTCGTCCGTGATCCACTAGAACGTGTGCTCTCAGCATATCGTAATAAATTCGAGAGCGGTAAGAATCTTTATTTCAAACCCTTGGGCAAGAAGATCATAAGACGCTTCAGGAAAGTTGCATCAGCAGGTGGTATTGGAAATTATCGACGATCAACTGCGCCCACATTCGAAGAGTTCGTGCGCTACTTGATCGAACAGAATCGACTTAATAAAACCTTCGATGAACATTGGGCACCCGTTTATTCGTTTTGTACGCCGTGCAGCGTTAATTTTACAATCATTGGAAAAGTCGAATCATTTCAGAGGGACACAGAATATATAATACGACAAGCTGGTCTGGAATCACTGCTTTTGGGTAATTTGCCAAAGCACAAAGTTCGGAAAATAGGAAATCTATCATCGGATATTAAGAGCGATGCACTTATAGAGAGGTATTGGCTTTTTTTTTTTTTTTTCAAGTACTAATTGAACGGACGTATTTAGTTATTCACTTTTTCTTCGACAGATACTTTTCCAGTTTGGATCGAAATACATTGGATGAATTGCTCAATATTTATCGCTTAGACTTTGAACTTTTTAATTACAATTATAACAAATATTATAATATAGTCTCTGGCACAACTATCAGGCACGGCAGTTACGAAAGCACAACGAGTACAGTAACAGCTAAATCAAATGTTTTACCAAACGTCGCCGCCGCCGCGAACAAATCTACAACACCGAAATAATTAGATCTAACATTTAAAAAAAAACATTTAGATATACATATATAAATATATTTGAAATTACGAATTTTGATGGAAAAAGAGCCAAACACAATCTAATCCTAAAGTACCTTAATGAAAATTTCACAGCTATTAATGTATACATATATGTATATTGTAGTCTCATATGTACATATATATTTATCTCGTGTAAGGCCAAAGCATAAGGAGGAACCAAATACCACTTTTTCGGTATGATCAATTTTTTGAGAGAAAGCTCAGTAAAGCTTATTAAATTGAAAATTAATTCTTTGAATATTCGTTTTAAGAACGATATTAAGGAGGAATAAAATGAGTTTTCCACAAAATTGCCAAAAACTATTCTACTAGTTAGCATTTAAAGAGAGTCGAACTTTCAAAAAACTACTTCTTTAAAATAAAAATTTCAAAATCTTAGAAGGCCTTGATAAATTAATTTGGATAGGTGGTGTAAAAGCAAAAAATACTCCTCTTTAATCGAGCTATTGAGGGTTTCATTTTGTACACTTTTTCCCGGGACACCCTGTATAAACAAAAGAAATCAAAGTGTAAACTTCTTATTTTTTATGGCACTTTTCAATCTTTAAGCACTCTGTAATTATAAAAAAAATTTTTTACATAGCTAACACTTTTACAAAACCTAAATATTGAGAGATCTAAAAACTTTAAATTGAAAGTGATAAAGGACGTCTACATAAAAACCAGCAATTAACTTGAAAAAATTACCTCTTACGAACGCATGATTTTTATAATAAATCACGCCTAAAAACAATCATAAATCAGTTTTTTCGATCAAATTTAAATATAAATTCAACATTCTTTAGGTTGCCCGATATAAAGGCACCAATGCAATACGAATTCGTATGGTATAAATGGGCCTTTTTTTTATTTACGATTTAATATCCTTAAGAGTCCCATTATATATATATCTGAGATCCTAATCACAAAACTAGCAAAATTCAAACGAAATTTACTGAACGAAAACTAACACCTAGAAAATTCACCGTTTTATTGAATATTTCAGCAGTTAATTAAGAATACAAAATTATTTTTTAAAAAAAACTTTTTAACTGGGTTCAAAGATAATGGATCGTTTGATAATGTTCGAGCAATGGAGAGTTTTGAGTTGTGTCGATTTTGTGATTAGTGTGCGACACATTGATGAATAGCTTATTAATATTAAGGTATATGAAGACCTATTGGTTCCGTTATTGAGATCGAAAATGCTGATATATTTTATTATGGTAGTTACCGTCGACGCAATGTTGTCGTCATCGTTACTAAATACCGTTTACGCCGTGAGAGTCGCTTCTTGTCGTTTTCTGTCGCTATTTATTTATTTTATTATAGCGCTCCGTACGAGCAAAGGTAAACGTAATTACGTAATACTCTCCCATTTATATAAAGGAATTGTATAAAGAATATATATATGTATATACATATATGTATAGAAATACAAAGCAAAGTTCAAAAACCCTTTTATATAAAAGCATAAAATTAAAATGCATATTTATTCGCGAAAATGCATGCTAGAAGTATGCAAAGATATTTTGCTAATTCAAATTAAAGGAGCGCACTCTTCCGACGGTTTTAGAAAGCAAAGCATTGCTTTGGCCATTTATTTGGTTTGAATATTGCAAAGGAATATAACAGAGGTACATTTCAATACTTGAATATATTGCAAGGAATAAAAAAGAAAACACTTTTTAGTAGCGCTTGTTTTGATTGATACAAGAAGATTTTGTTATCTAATTACCTTTTCTATTTCTCGCACTAATAATTCCATAGATTCAGCACCTGATAGAATTCTATGCAATATTACGACTGGTTTAAAAGCAGCCGCCACTAAAATTAAAATAAATTGCGAATTTTTTTTCAAAATCATGTCGACAACAACAAAGTTTGTTTACTTCTAATTGAGAATTGATAACAATGCTGCCAGATATGCAACAAATGCACGTCCGATAAATATAGAAATGGAATAAAATATCGTTATTTCACTTAACTGCGTTAGTTGTGTATGCATTCTTGAGCTAGGTGACTTTACCAAACTTGAATTGTTTTTTAAATTTTGGCCGAAAAGCCTGTCAAGACCTTGGCAGAAAATATCATCGACCGATAGTAGCCACAATCGTATCAAAATATGAAAACAATTGACAAAACTACTGGCATAATACATTTCTGTCATCCCTATTTTGCCACGATTCACGACGTTTTTTTGTCCTGCTTGAATCTATATTCAGATAGTTTACCGTTGGAAGATATATTGGCGGACAGTGCGATAAAAGTAAAAAATCAAAATCAATTTCATTCAGTAGTGAGCCATCTTTAAAAGAAGTTTGGCAAAAGGTTAGCGAAAAGGAAATATTTCCAGCAAATTTTCTCCTTTGGACATTGCTTGGATTTACTTCATTTTGGCTTGAGCTTTCCAAATTGTTTTGCTTAAAATTGTGTCTCACAAACAAATTTTCATAAGATTTGTTCTTTTTTCCGAATAAAAAAAAGTGCTACCAATTTCATTAAAATTAGTCGGACCTACACAAAATACTACGTCTCGGACCTACACAAGAAGGCTGTAGAAGGCTGCTTGAACCTTCTCAACTCTTATACATCTAATTAAATAACAGTTATCACAAAAGGGACACGATATAAACGGAAAAAGTACCAAATTCAACAATCTGGATCTTTTGCAACTCGTAAAGGAAACCCAAAACTACACCAAGAAGTTAATTTAATAACAAGTAAGAAGGCTAAAGTCGGTCAAGCCCGACTTCGAAATACCCAGCGTCCCGACATTATTGGCGCACTAAGTTTTGACTCTCCATTTGAGGGCGCGGCAGTGGGCGGGCTACATACATTTTTTTTCCTACACCTTTCATTCGCCTTGGTCAACCTATGTAGCGAATTTGAAGCTTCTACGCCTTTTACTTCACAAGTTACGATAAACCCTTATTTGTGGGCTTATTTGTGGGTGTGGCTCGTGAAGGACGGCGTCCATTTTTTCCAGGATATGTTGATTGGTCTAGCCGTTTCGGAGGAGATCTGACCACGGACGGATGGACAGACAGACGGACGGACAGACGGACATGTCTTGATCGATTCAGTTTTTGATCCTGACCAAGAATATATATATATATGTCTATGTCTACAGAGCTTAGTTCTGGCTGTTACAAGATTTGCACAAAACTAGTATACCCTGCTTACGCTGGGTATAATTAAAACCAAATAAAAATTTATGAAGACACCTCGTCTGAATTTTATGTAAAAAGCCTATTGAAATGGCGTAGGAAAGGTTAATAATGCTACTGAATAGTTCAGTCCATGTCACGAATTTCTCTGCATATTCAGTCCATGCTTTCTTGGAGTTGAGCCTTGACAAAATTTGGTGTGCTCGTTTGCGGGAACATGAATTAGAACAAGTTTTTCGAAAATTGTGTCCACCTGAAACTCAAATTTCAAATTTGAACGAAAGTTGGCATGTATGCTTCCTCAGCAGTCATTAACCTCCTCTATAAATATTTTCTTGATTTGTCTGTCAAAACTCCCAAAATTTCCCCAAAATTGGTAACAAACATTAAAGACTAAAGTTAAACGAACTCATTTTTTTTATTAAGACTTCAATTTGAGAAACGTTCTAAACAAAAATGTTTTATCATTTGCATAAAATAAATAATTTAATTAAAAAAATTTACGAATTTAAATAGTTTCTATTCTAGTTATAGCTTTTTAGCTTTTAAGAAAATCGATAAAAATAACAATTTTTGTGAAGCTCAGCTTTCATTTTTTTTTTTTTTTAATTTTAATTTTAAGATCTTCAGTTCTTAAACTTCTAGCTTTCTTGATTCTAGTTTTTTTAATAAATGCCTTTCAATATTGCCAAAAACTGTTTTTAGAATAAAATGGCTTTTTAATAATTTTTAGTTAAAGTTTTTTTTATAAAAAGTTTGATAGCTATGTGATAAATCACATACATAATTATATATAAAGGGCATTAGCAACAGAGACCATCGACCGGTTTTCAAATTTAATTTTTATATAAATGAACAACAAAGCTCAACATAACTTAATGTACAAAAAAAAATATAATAATAATAAAAATATATAATATTTCATATTTAAATCTATATATGTACGATAATTGAAAACTCTAAAGTAACAAAAATTTTAAATGTGATGTTCAAATGAAAAAACGTATTTATGGAAATTCAACAACAAATTTATTGTACCTATGTATTAACATTATATAAATATATTTATAGTTAAACATTTAATTCAAATTTATATAAACTCATTACGTAATTGCATTCAAGAAATTTTGAAATTAAGTTTGATTCTAATAAAATCTTAATCAATTTAACCGCATAATAGTCTTTCATTTAGTTTTATTTTTAATCAATCGAAAAATTAATTACACATACACTTAAGTTTGATAGAAGATAGCTACTTAGACCATGGGCAGAATACCAAAACCAAGCTCAAAATCGCACTGAACATTTTAAGGACAATGATGAGGACTTAAATTTTACCATGAAATTTTTCAACTGGAGTTAGTATGAAAAATATACCTAATTAGAGGTTTAAGTACCTTAAAAGTCAACTATGGAGCAATTTTAGTTTTTATCTAAGTTTCGCCATTTGCAATTGAAAACTTTGCTGAACTTTTCAAAATAATCATGCCCACAATTGGCATGGGACTTTTTTATTTTTGGTCGAACATTTTTGTGAGGGGACCCCGGAAAAAAATCCCCCGCGCCCCACATTTCTCTCTACGGGCATGTAAATAATGAACAAAACATTCAATCTCGCTAATACGAACAATCTGGATACAATGAACAGGACGTGCAAAAATTAATTCACTATATCCAGATTCGACTATATACGAGTATTAGCTTTGTTCGGATCTCGTAACAGCCCCGCAGATATAGACAAATATACAGAAAGTTCCGTACTAAAGTGCTTTTCTTTATATTTCCCTAATAGTAAAGTATCAATGTATCAAAGGATTGAATTCAATACTAGAATAACTGAATTTGCGCAAACTCGGATTGACCTATTATATACTAATGTTAATAGTATCAAAGTGCAAAACTTGGATAAGCATAAAATATCGGATCATGAAACAATATGTTTTCTACTACCGACGCAAGAAAGGTGCAAGATGAGATTATATGAACATCGAAAATGTTGGGAAAGATACTCAAAAGAAAACTTATATAATATTTTGATATCCTACGATATGGACTGGGTGAATCAAGTTGATGTTAATAGAAAAGTTGAAATAATCAATAATATCCTAAATAGTGCTATGTCGTCTCTAACATATGATAAACGAGTGCAAATAAAAATTAACAACAAATGGTATGATCGAGAGCTAACTGAGCTGAACAAACTTAAATATGAAGCAAGGGCTACTAATGAATGGGAACTATACAAAAAAATAAAACAGTACTATAAAAAATCTGTACGATTAAAGAAGAAAACATTTATGAAAAACAGAATATCAATGAATCGTAGTAATCAAAAATTAATGTGAAAGTGTTTGAAAGATGCGGTTTATATGAACAAAGATAATTCTAAGATAAAAGCAATATTAATTAACAACAATGTAATTGAAGATATAAATGCAATCTCAAATGAACTTAACAAATTTTTTGTGAATAGTATAATCGAAATCCACCAAAGTATAGAAACCTTTCCAATGGAGGAGGAAATAATAAACCTGAATAGAAGCTGGTTTGAACTCAAACATGTTAATACTGAAGATATTATAAAAATAACAAAGAATTTCCGTAGTAAATATTGAGGAACGAAAACTTTAACGGAAGGCGTCATTAAAGACTGTATGGAATATTTGGGATATGCATATGCATGTATCATCAATGAGAGCTTCTGTACGGGTATTTTTCCTGAAAAATGGAAAACATCTACAATAATTCCAACGCAAAAAGTTAAAGGAACAATTAGACCGGAGGAGATTCGACCAATAAATACTCTACCATGTGATGAAAAAATTATTGAAACCATAGTAAAAGAACAGTTGCTGGATTATTTAAATAAGTATACTGTAATCATACCCGAACAATCAGGATTTAGATCGAAGCATTTATGTGAAACAGTGCTTAATCTAGTAATATCGGAGTGGAAAGAGAGCATTGCGAAAAAAGAAGTAACGGTTGCAGTTTCCATAGACCTGAAAAGGAGCATTTGAAACAGTTGATAGAGAAATCCTGCTTAAAATACTGTACCAAATAGGAATAAGGAATAAAGAGCATACTTGGTTCAAAAATTACTTAAATGGAAGAAAGCAAAAGACGGTGATAGAAAGTGCAGAGTCACAAGAAATACAAGTAAATAATGGGCTGCCACAGGGATCTGTTCTCGCGGCATTACTATTTGTTATATACATTAACGATATTAAGAAATGTTTGAACTATTGCAAAATAAGATTATTTGCGGATGATGCACTTTTGAGTATTAATTGTGGTAATATAGAAGAAGCTATTTCTAAAGCTCAGCTGGACTTAGATAATTTGTATAAATGGCTATGTTGCAATAAACTAAAAATTAATATCGAAAAAACTAAGTTTATGATAATTAAGAAAAAAATTTTAGATTTACAAAGTGTAAATATAACGATATCTAATACACCTATTCAAAGAGTAGAAAAAATTAAATACTTAGGTATAATGGTAGATGAAAAATTAAAATTTGAGGATCATTTAGCGCACGTTGAAGCAAAAATTTCAAAAAATATAGGATTTAACAGGTTGGCTGATAAGTCCCCGGTCTAACAAAGAAAAACACATTTTTTTGTCAAAATTCGTTTTTATTATTCAACATAGTTCCCTTCAAGAGCGATACAACGATTATAACGACCTTCCAATTTTTTGATACCATTTTGGTAGTACTCCTTCGGTTTTGCCTCAAAATAGGCCCCAGTTTCGGCGATCACCTCTTCATTGCAGCCAAAGTTTTTCCCTGCGAGCATCCTTTTGAGGTCTGAGAACAAGAAAAAGTCGCTGGGGGCCAGATCTAGAGAATACGGTGGGTGGGGAAGCAATTCGAATTTTTGCCATCGTTCTCAATGACTTGTGGCACGGTGCGTTGTCTTGGTGGAACAACACTTTTTTCTTCTTCATATGAGGCCGTTTTGCCGCGATTTCGACCTTCAAACGCTCCAATAACGACATATAATAGTCACTGTTGATGGTTTTTCCCTTCTCAAGATAATCGATAAAAATTATTCCATGCCCATCCCAAAAAACAGAGGCCATTACTTTGCCAGCGGACTGTTGAGTCTTTCCACGCTTCGGAGACGGTTCACCGATCGCTGTCCACTCAGCCGACTGTCGATTGGACTCAGGAGTGTAGTGATAGAGCCATGTTTCATCCATTGTCACATTTCGACGCAAAAACTCGGGTGTATTGCGAGTTAACAGCTGCAAACACCGCTCAGAATCATCAACACGTTGTTGTTTTTGGTCAAATGTGAGCTCGCGCGGCACCCATTTTGCACAGAGCTTTTTCATATCCAAATATTGATGAATGATATGACCAACACGTTCCTTTGATATCTTTAAGGCCTCTGCTATCTCGATCAACTTCATTTTACGGTCATTCAAAATCATTTTGTGAATTTTTTTGATGTTTTCGTCGGTAACCACCTCTTTCGGGCGTCCACTGCGTTCACCGTCCTCCGTGCTCATTTCACCACGCTTGAATTTTGCATACCAATCAATTATTGTTGATTTTCCTGGGGCAGAGTCCGGAAACTCATTATCAAGCCAAGTTTTTGCTTCCACTGTATTTTTCCCCTTCAGAAAACAGTATTTTATCAAAACACGAAATTCCTTTTATACCTTTTCCGAAGGAAAGGGTATATTAAGTTTGGCTCGGAGTATGTAACATACCAAAGGAGTCGCGATAGATATAGACATATATATATATTCTTGATCAGGGTGACAAGAGGAGTCGATCTAGCCATGTCTGTCTTGTCTGTCTGTCTGTCTGTCTGTCTGTCTGTCTGTCTGTCTGTCTGTCTGTCTGTCTGTCTGTCTGTCTGTCTGTCTGTCTGTCTGTCTGTCTGTCTGTCTGTCTGTCTGTCTGTCTGTCTGTCTGTCTGTCTGTCTGTCTGTCTGTCTGTCTGTCTGTCTGTCTGTCTGTCTGTCTGTCTGTCTGTCTGTTGTCTGTCTGTCCTGGTCTGTCTGTCTGTCTGTCTGTCTGTCTGTCTGTCTGTCTGTCTGTCTGTCGGTCACACTTTAGTTTTTCGTAATTAACTCCTAAGCCATGAAAGATATCATATTGAAATTCGGCATGGACATGAACCAGGTAAATGTCCGAAAAACTGCATAAAAATTGTTTTCGTAGTCCCTCCTTGGGTCGTGGAAAGTGGTTCAGAAGTTTCAAAAATCACGATTTTTAAGGTTTTTCCTGGATAACTTTTTTACTATACATCCCAGCTTATTGAAATTTGGTGTGTGTATAGCTACCATGTCGACTTAAGCTTTCGCTGAAAAAAATTGCGACATCGCTATAACTATGGTCATCATCCTAGATATAAGAAAAAAACACTTTTTCTCTTATTCTCATATCTGTATACAAAAATGATTTTGTTTTGCTTCTTCCGATTGTGTATTTTGTCGCCAAATAAAGTCGTCACTTAAGGTTAAAATTTGACCATGACCACCATTCGCGAAATTCGCAAAAATTTGATTTTCACTATTTTGAATTGAGTATTTCGCAGCTAAACAAAATGTCCTCTAAGGGCTAAAAATTTATCAAGACCACCATTTGCGAAATTCGCAAAAAATTGATTTTCACTATTTTGAATTGAGTATTTCGCAGCTAAACAAAATGTCCTCTAAGGGTTAAAATTTTATCAAGACCACCATTCGCGAAATTCGCAAAAATTTGATTTACACTTTTTTGAATTGAGTATTTCGCAGCTAGACATATTGTCCTCTAACGGTTAAAATTTGACCATGACCACCATTCGCGAAATTTTGTTGCTTAATAATAATCTCGAGTTTTAGAAGCTAAATCGAAGTACAGATAAGGTATAAATAGATATCCAAGCTAGAACAACGAAAACGGCAGGAATTTTCGTTAAGGTAATGTTTTAACATATTTTAGGCTGAGGAAAAGGTATGTGTGCAATCGGCTTTGCCGATGTAAACTTCTTTACTTGTTTTCCATTTTTTTCACAATAACAAAAGTTGCTTCACAAAAGACGCTCTATCTCACAAACTAATTGACTTACAGTCGTCAAATTTTGACACGAATCATTTGAAGGTTGCCACTATATAAAAATAATATGCATTTAATACTAGCGACGCCATCTATGTGTCAGACCGGGGACTTATCAGCCAACCTGTTATGTATCAAACTTGTAAAAATATACACAGAGAATACAAAATAATGGTATACAGATCGATTATTGAACCACACTTTATCTATTGCCCAACAATAATGTTTACATTAACAGAATCACAAATAAGTAAGATACAGAAAAAGCAAAATAAAATTTTGAGGTTTTTATTGAAAGAAAGATACAACACACATATAAAAACGATGCTAGATAATTTAAATTGGCTTTGTGTTAAGCAATTATTCACGTTCCATACAATGAAATTCATACAAAATATGAAACTAGGAAACTTGCCAAACTATCTAAATGAACGAATAAGAACTAATAATGAAATACACAATTACAATACAAGAAGTAGGGGAAACTTTCATTTGCCAGCGGTGCGAACGGAGTTCGATAAAAGAAGTATCGACTACGATGGGATGAGGGAGTATAATGAATAGCCAAGCAATATAAAGGAGTGTAGTAACATGAATAGATTTAAAAGATTGTTATTTATATACTGCAGGAGTTTGCCTATAAGATAGCATAAATAAAACTAAATTTAATTTAACGTTATAAGAGGTTTAATCAGATAAGAAATTGAATTTTTTGTATCTAGGTCGCAAAGGCCGTAATAAATAAATAAATAAATAAATAATTAGAGTTGGCAGAGGGATTCAGAAAAAAATTAGAAAAGTATGTGTTAATAGGACCTTTTTCATAGCTCATAAAGCCAAAAAATTTGAAACAAATTTCGAAATTTTCACTTTGTTCGCAAATACCATTGAAACTGCAAATAAGCAAGTGAGAGTTTTACATGTCTAAAAAGGCCTGAAAAGGCTGTTAAACTGCATGAAAGTGTTTTCTCTGAAATGCAACTTTTAGGTGTAAATTTTTTTTTTTCTGAAATCACTGAAAATTTCGTTCTTTTCCCTATAACTCCTCAGGTTACATTTTAGATTCCCTTCTAATGCGATTGTTTGTTCACAACGACCCTATCTGCCGTATAGAGAAAAGCATCTTGATCAGTATCCAAAACCTAATCGATTTAGCTGGACCAATCACGTCAAAATTTAGAACACAGGTATGTTGGGCACCGGGAACGAGCCTAAGTGAAAATGGGCGATATCTACCCACTGCCACGCCGTCAAATAGAGACTTTTCGTAACTTCCGAAGTAAAAGGCGAAGAAGCTTTAAATACGAAACAATGGTTGACCAAGACAAATGAAATATGTAGGAGAGAAGTTGATGTGTTCCCACATCAATTGTGATATTGTTAAGCCCACAAATATTCAATTTATGTAACTTCCCTGCAGTAATGCGCCGTTCAATTTCCTAAGAAGGACTGGTCTTTGACCGGTCCAAATCCTACCGGTTGTATTATGGCAATCCGCTCCATCGAAATCGGCTAGCCGGCGGTCGGTACTAAACACATTTCTTTAAGGGTACTCTGTAAAAGACACTTTCATCAACTTAGAATATACCTAAATAAGAAATTGGTTTTTTATTTTCCTTATTTGACTATCCCAAAACCAGACAAAATTACTACAATTCACTCAAAAAACTGACTAGATTTTGCTATTCTAGGAGGACTTAATTAATTTACAGCCGATGTTTGAAAGCTATCGCTTTGAAATTTGGTATGTAAGCATTTATTATGAATGCGGAGGCTGACACAAAATTTTAGAGACATCGGATAAAAACTTCTCATACCCCTCTTCTTAATAGATGCAAGACCAAATTTGAGTTTTTTGAACTATTGCGCGAACGCTATGAAAGTTATTGTCACTATAATTGATGAAAGAAACGAAAATAATACAAATAAAAATTTTTTTTTGTGTTTGCTTCTTATTCGGGCTCAAGGTCATGTTAGGACAAAGTCAATTTTTTTCCGTTATTTTGAAAATTCTATTTTTAAATTTCCATATTAATTTTTCTCAATATTTCGCCCTTCATTGAAGAGCATATCTTCAGGAGCACATTTTTTTGCTTGTGTATAATTTTTTCACGCCCGATCTACTCTCTTGTTTATTCTCTTTTTTTGTTGTTGTTGCCAGGGTTGATTTACTAATTAACAAAAACGAAATAAACACGAATTGTAAATTGAACAATTTAACAATTTATGTAGCACCACACAAATAGCATACCTGCGATGACATGTATGATGACAGCGCGTTGCAGACTTTTCCATCAATCATACATAAAACAAGAGATGTTCTAACTTTGAAACTAAAATCTTCGGTTTCGATGCTAGTTACATTAAAAACCTTCTTATTGAGGATGGAGCAGGGTTTTCCCAAAAAATTTTTCTTTAATCGTAGAAATAAGTTGAAGAGGTACCATAGATAAAGAAAATAAGCTCTCGTCTGTCAAATTTTCCTCTGTAAATCTTTGCTTATATCGATTCTGTTCAGCACCATCGCATCCTCATTTTATTATAATGCACATTTCTTCTTTAAGATGTCGAAAAGACTTAAAAACTTCTTCTTGTGCATTTATCAATCTTTTTACGTCTCAGTCACAGTAATATTATTTGGATAACACAACAATTTTGAGTGCTTTACAATAGGCCTATTCACGAGACCGTGGTATCGTGGCAAAAGTGCAAAAGTGGAAGATTTTTCATAGTTGTTGGAAGCTTAACTAAATTTTTACACTTTTATACTTTTGCCACAATACCACGGTCTCGTGAATAGGCCTATTATCATAGCAAGGATATAATTTAGGACTGCAGTGTTTTGTGTGCTGCCGTATAGCGAAATATTTCTGCCTAGATAAACTTGCATCTAAAATCATGGCCAGTGCTTGATCACTTGAAAGACGCTTTGTTTCCACATCACTAAGTCTGGCCCTTTTACAGATGTGCCTCTTGATGGGGAAGCATATGCTAATTCCTTGACAATATTGGCTGAGTCCCTCTTTCCACAAGATCGAACATTCAGTTCTGTTGCAATAAACAAATGATCTGCAGATACAGTAGAAATAAGCTCTGCACGTTGTTTTGTTTTCAGACAAAATTCTGAAAATTCTATTTCTTGCTTTCTTGCTTTCCGGAATTGTTGGAATTTTTTTTTTGTAATAGATGGCGCAACATCAAGATCGAATTCCTCAGCATTAATTTTCGTCTTAAGCCAAACGGCATTGTTATGCATATATCTGGCCTTTTCTCTTCGAGATTTGTCTCATCTCACTTGAAAATCGTAGCAAAACTTTTGCAAACGTACCTTCAACTTTTCCCAGTCCACATCTCTTCCAAAAATGGCCGAAACGTAATTGGAGACCTCTTTAAATTTTTCAGGCTTAACGTTGCTCAACCAAATTTTAAAGTGTTCCTCACGCGCTATTTCAGACGTTGGAAAAAAAGGTGGCTTTGGGCAAAATATGAGCAAGATTTTATTTTTGCAATCAGTTGTGGGAGTGTTGTCGATGATATTCTTAGTACCGCCAACGCAGAATCTGATAGAATTTGAAAGTATTACTCCAAGAAAAGTTAAATTTTTTTCAAAGTTTATAAAAAAAAACTATTTTAAGTAAAAACACCACGAACTACTAAAATGTAATCACTTCAACTTTAGTGTCAAACATGGGCGTATCCAGAATCTCAGTCAGGGAGGGGCAAGATACAAATAGTTTGTTCTATATGTATGTTAGCACTTTGGCGTCTGTTCATAGGTGTTGTCACATGTAAGCATAGGTTTCCTTTTATCTTATGAAAAATGATCTTGCCGGCCTTGTCCCATTTCTTGATACTCCTGGAAAGCTCTTTTGCGGTGTATACTGAACAGAAAATATTTAGAGGGGGGAGCTGCCCCTCCCTGCCCTACTGTAAATACGCCCGGTGTCAAATGCTAATTGAGAAATTTGTTTTTGTATGCATTTCAATAACACCTGTTTGTAATTTGTTATCGTTTTAATAATATTTATCCATTCTGTTTTGTGCTTATTTTCGTAACAATGGGATATTTTTCTATCATGCACAAAAATTTCATTGAACTTAAAGCATTTTTTTAAGTTAAGTCCTCCTAGATTGGCAAAATCTTCCACTAGGTCCATTTGGGTCAGTCCATATCACTGCATATTACTGGGTTCTGTACGGAAAGGCAAAATATAGTGCGTCTTAAATGATTTTTTGAATTTATTCGAGCTTGAGGTCAACTTTCATAAGCATTTTTATTTTATTTCTTTCCGATATTTCGTCTTCATACCGAAGACTTCCTCAGGGATATTCTGATTTCTTAAATTACTAACAAAAACAATTAAACAATGATAGGTCATTGCCTATCGACGTCATCTTTCTAACTATTAGTCTCACTTGTTTGATTTACATAGAGTGATTTAAATCATTTTTAAATTAAATCAACACTGACTTAAATTTTTTTGTATTTAAATCAAATGATTGAAATCTTTTTGATTTCATTCAAAAATGATTTAAATTTTTTTGGATTTAAATCAAATGATTGAAATTTTTCTGATTTAAATCAAATGATTTAAATCTTTTTGGATTTAAATCACATGATTGAAATCATTTTGAATTAAATCAAATGATTTAAATCCTTTTTGATTTAAATCAAATGATTGACAATTCAAAATATAAATCAATTGATTGCAGCAAAGTGATTTATAAATCTTCTTGAGGCAATCATCAAAGAATTAAATCAGATTTAAATCTTCATGATTTTCAAGTACAATGAATTAAATCTTTTTTTTCTAATCAGGCTGTGATTGATTCTTGAATCAATCTTGAAATGATTGATTCATTTACAGCTCTGAAGAAGACATATGTGCTACTGCTACCACCTTGTCATTATTTCTGTCGAAGCAGTGTTCTTTTTTTAAATAAAAAAAAATATACTTTCAATCAACGCTCCTTTGATATTGAAATACTTAAAAAATATGTTAAGGAGGTCTTCTCATTGAGCAACTTTTTTTTTCGACTTTTTTTTTGCATTTATTTATAGCTTGGGTAGGTGTGAATATGCCCCTAAAAGGATTTTTTGAAATTCGAAATAGTTTAGAGGATATAGCCTTCTTTGTCGAGCAAGATCTGCGCTTAAACGAGTAATTTTTGCGTTGCTTCAAACTATAAACGCGTTTATCTCGAAACCACGTTTTTCGAACTGGCGGCCATGATATCTCCAGTTCAACTGAACCGATTTTCATGAAACAAAGTGGAATCGACGCAGAATTGTCACCATTCTCGGGTAAACCTCGACCATAATTTTAAAAAATTTTTTACTATTTTTTTTTACACTAAACTACAAAAAAAAAGCCCGAAATTGAAATTTTTTTTGAATGGCCGCCATTTTGTCAAAAAAAATCACAAAATTAAGCTTGAGGTTCACCCGAGAATTACATCTATACTGATTATAACCCCGTTTTTTTCCATTTCGGACGCTCCGGAGACCCGGAATCGTGGCCGCCGTGACGGCACCTTTTTTTTCACCACCAACTTTGAAGTCTCATTACTTTTTGAACAGCCCACGTATCGAGGCAAAAAAAAATTTTTTATTTACTTTGAACCTTTTGTAATACAATAAATAAAAAAAGTTTTCAATTAAGAATTTTTTAAAAAGGGTCCAAAAAACGGGTTTTCAATGAGAAGACCCCTTAAACTATACAACGCAATTAATTCAAATAAGCTTTGGAGCTTTATATCATGTTTCCACATTGAATTAACATAGTGAATTAACCATATGGATTAGGTTCTGTAAAGCATCTGCATCAAATCTTATCAACATTGTTATTTGTTTTTAGTCTCCTGAACAAATATTTTCAATAATAATCATAATTATAACAGGTTGGCTGATAAGTCCCCGGTCTAACAAAGAAAAACACATTTTTTTGTCAAAATTCGTTTTTATTATTCAACATAGTTCAAGAGCGATACAACGATTATAACGACCTTCCAATTTTTTGATACCATTTTGGTAGTACTCCTTCGGTTTTGCCTCAAAATAGGCCTCAGTTTCGGCGATCACCTCTTCATTGCAGCCAAATTTTTTCCCTGCGAGCATCCTTTTGAGGTCTGAGAACAAGAAAAAGTCGCTGGGGGCCAGATCTGAGAATACGGTGGGTGGGGAAGCAATTCGAATTTTTGCCATCGTTCTCAATGACTTGTGGCACGGTGCGTTGTCTTGGTGGAACAACACTTTTTTCTTCTTCATATGGGGCCGTTTTGCCGCGATTTCGACCTTCAAACGCTCCAATAACGACATATAATAGTCACTGTTGATGGTTTTTCCCTTCTCAAGATAATCGATAAAAATTATTCCATGCCCATCCCAAAAAACAGAGGCCATTACTTTTCCAGCGGACTTTTGAGTCTTTCCACGCTTCGGGGACGGTTCACCGATCGCTGTCCACTCAGCCGACTGTCGATTGGACTCAGGAGTGTAGTGATAGAGCCATGTTTCATCCATTGTCACATATCGACGCAAAAACTCGGGTGTATTGCGAGTTAACAGCTGCAAACACCGCTCAGAATCATCAACACGTTGTTGTTTTTGGTCAAATGTGAGCTCGCGCGGCACCCATTTTGCACAGAGCTTTTTCATATCCAAATATTGATGAATGATATGACCAACACGTTCCTTTGATATCTTTAAGGCCTCTGCTATCTCGATCAACTTCATTTTACGGTCATTCAAAATCATTTTGTGAATTTTTTTGATGTTTTCGTCGGTAACCACCTCTTTCGGGCGTCCACTGCGTTCACCGTCCTCCGTGCTCATTTCACCACGCTTGAATTTTGCATACCAATCAATTATTGTTGATTTTCCTGGGGCAGAGTCCGGAAACTCATTATCAAGCCAAGTTTTTGCTTCCACTGTATTTTTCCCTTCAGAAAACAGTATTTTATCAAAACACGAAATTCCTTTTTTTCCATTTTTTTCACAATAACAAAAGTTGCTTCACAAAAGACGCTCTATCTCACAAACTAATTGACTTACAGACGTCAAATTTTGACACGAATCATTTGAAGGTTGCCACTATATAAAAATAATATGCATTTAATACTAGCGACGCCATCTATGTGTCAGACCGGGGACTTATCAGCCAACTGTTACGCTTCTAAATGTCCGAAATAACTCTAATTCATTTAGTTAATTCACTATGTGGAAACATGCTATTATTTAAAGAATGAAATGGGATTTTTGGTGCATTTTTAAAAGTTTTTTACAGCATTTATGCATTCATTTTGGTGCATATTTGAAACTTTCTAGGGCATTTCATCCGAGCATTAATGATAACTAATAGTCTTTCCTATTGGGTTGAAGAAAAAGAAATAAAACAACTTGTTGGTATTACGGAAAATTCGACATAGTAGACCGTTTTCTGTGTCATGGCGACGTAAAAGTTCTGTTAAATCGATATTCAATGTTTACAAATTTTTATTTTTATTTTTAAAGTAAATAAAAAATATATTTCGTTCCGCGGCAGAATAAAAAATAATTCTGAACCTATTTCAACACGTAAATACAACAACCAAATATGGATGAGCAGGCGGACGCTGTTCAGCCAGTCGGAATACATCCCAAGAATGTCTATGGCCTGTGTACAACTGTAAAGGGAAACATCCACTTCACACTTAATCAAGAAGTCATTTATCCAGTGGAGGGTGTGTTGGCCTTCCACGACTATGTCACGAATAAACAACGCTTTATGCGGTAAGAGAATAACACTAGTTTGCAAGATTTACTATCAGTAGATCAAAATGCTTTGCTCCTATGGACTTTGGCCATCTAATCACGAGAAAAATATTTTAAAGTTTTTTTTATGGAAACTTTTTTATATTAGTGGTATTCACACCGATGTCGATAGTTTTTTGATAATTTTTTAGTCAATAATATTTCATATTCACTTTGTTTTTGTAATTCTATCGATTTTTCTAATTACAAAAACATAACTGTTTAAAAAAAACAAGTAAGAAAGCTAAAGTCGGTCAAGCCCGACTTTGAAATACCCAGCGTCCCGACATTATGAGCGCACTATGTGTTGCTTCTCTATTTGTGGGCGGGCCACAAAAATGATTTCCCTACACCTTTCATTCGCCTTGGTGAACCTACGTTGCGAATTTGAAGCTTCTACGCCTTTTACTTCGGAAGTTACGAAAAATCTTCATTTGGGGGCGTGGCAGTGGGCGGTCCACAAAAAAATTTTTCCTACACGTTTCATTCGCCTTGGTGAACCTATGTTGCGAATTTGAAGCTTCTACGCTTTTTACTTAACAAGTTACGATAAACCCTTATTTATGGGCTTATTTGTGGGCGTGGCTCGAGGAGGGCGGCGTCCATTTTTTTCCAGGATATGTCCCTTTTTGTAGTTTACCAGTACACCAAATATCAATGGAATGTGTTGAGTGGTTCGGAAGTTACAAGCATTTTACTGAAAACACAATAAATTCATTTGTGGGCGTGGCAGTGGGCGGATGTCTCCCATTTTTACTTAGGATCAATATGTGACAAACACGTTCTTTGGACTTGTTAATGGCCTCCGGCAGCTCTCTCACTTTAATTTGACGGTCGTTTGGCGCTATTGGGTGAACTTTATCGATGTTATCATCAGTGGTTGCAGTTTTTGAACGTCCCGAAGGCTCATCTTTTCCCAAGCTATTACGGCCATTAACAACTGAGCGTCCAAAATCCCTGAAAATTTGGTGAGTACTTGTCAACCGACGCGCAATTACATTCCCTTAGCTTTAAAGGATGAATGCTGCCATCTTCACGTTACAGCCGGAAACTTTTCAGAGTACTCTCGTAGAAATTGCGAAATGACAGCTTTCCAAAGCAAGATAACCAAAAGGCAAAGAGAAAAACCAAATCAGCTTACCTATTAGGTTTGGTCAGTGAAATCTCATTGTTGCTTTTTGCTTGACCACTGGCAATGCGAAAACAAGATTTATTTCGACAAAAAGCTTTAATATATTTTTTGACAGAATCCATTTCTTTTGAAAATCAGTTGATATTTGAAAGTAGAGTTGCATTGCATAGTGTCGACGACGACTCCGACTTTCAGAATCGGCCCGAATATACATCGTATATTTAATTTCATTGGTTAATTTGACAGACTGGACAAATGGAATTCTTGATTAACACTTCATAAACACTGGTTAGACAAAATCTCTGGTAACCAAATCAGAACAATTTCTTACATTGTTGTTGTTGTAATGTTGTAGGTAATCCACGCTGACACACAGTGCTTTGTCTAGTGGAAATAAATCAAAAATTGTATGGTAGCGGATCCAGGCAAATTTGGTATCGTTGTAAAGGAAAAACTTCCACTAGAAAAAGGCCAAAATATTTTTACGAATAAATTATATTTGTAGGTGTTACATCAGTTCAAAGTTAGGGCTTTTTATCGGATTTTATATTTAAAAAAATTATTGATTTTGAGCATTTATGTAGAACTTTTCTAAAATTTTCGATTTTTAGTCTATTGAATCGTTTTAATTTTTGTATTTTTAAGCTAATTTAATTTAAAAAAATGTGATATTCTAAAATTTATCGAAAAATGAACGTTGATTTTTTTCGAGAGCTCCAAATATTGCGCAAATTCACACAAAAATTTAAAAGAAATTATCAATATTTGGAAGTAATTTAAAAAAAAATCACCGAAAAACACCTTTTTTAATTTTTTTATATTTTTTTAGAACCATTCATTAGCTTTCAGAAAATGTATAAATCATATCCCAGTTCGTCCGACTCTTTGAAATATGCGGTTTCAAACACTGGTCTAAATCATATTTTTAGTGCTGAATTAACCTAAAGTAAAAGTATGAGTATTTTAATGGTTTTGAACTCTGTTAGAACTCATAGTATAATTTTTATTTATATCCAAGACCTCTACTCACTAGGCTATGGAAAGATGCAATTAACCGATATTAATTCATAGTTTTCATAAGCTTATAAAGTTTTGTTTGACTTTGCAATGAAATCGCAAAAAAACTAAATTTTTGACATAAAATAAGACTTCAAGCATGTTTCCACATAGTGAATTAACTAAATGAATTAGAGTTATTTCGGACATTTAGAAGCGTATAATTACGATTATTATTGAAAATATTGTTACAGGAGACTAAACACAAATAATAATGTTGATAAAATTTGATTCAGATGCTTTACAGACTCTCATCCATATGGTTAATTCACTATGTTAATTGAATGTGGAAACATGCTATTCTTTGTGGAAAATAAGAAACATAAAGTTGGTTGCCCTACTTATTAGCGTTATCTTTTAAATATATTCTCATAAACTGTATTTTATATTTGTTCAAGTGCAACCGATATATTTCATACCTGTTGTGGTTGCTAGGGTGGTTCGAAAAACAAAAAATATTTTCTGATTTGAAAAATGAAAATGCAACTGACCTTTAGCTCGATATTAAGGAACATACGAACAAAAAATATTTTATTTCGGAATACAATAGCGCGCAAGTGTTGCCATTGGGCTAGATAAGAAATACAAAATTTATAAGAAAAAAATTTTCCGAACTTTTTCTTATTTGTATTAGGGGTATTCACAAAGGCGTGTTTAAAAACGTTGGAAAGTCGGAAAATCGGAAAATTGCGACTTCTTAAAAACTTTTAAACTTTTTTTGTATTTTGCAACAACTTTTTAAGCATATAAAATTTTCCGATTTTCCGACTTTCCTACTTTCCGACGCCTTTGTGAATACCCTTATTGTATTCCGAAATAAAATATTTTTTGGTTTTTCGAAACCACCCTTAATGGTTTCATATACATATACAAAATTTGTTTTTTTCTTTCTTTATATTCTTTTCTTACATATTTAATGTTTATGTTTTCTTGACTGCAATCAGAACAAGTGGTTTAGCAAACTTTTAAATTAAATTGTCATTGTCAATAAAGGAATTTAAAATGTCAGTTGTTATAACAAATGAAGAATTGTTTAACTTGTGGATTGGTGCAGGTCAACGAGACAAAGCTAATGCTTTATTTTCTTACATAGAAGAGAAAATTGATGCCGATTCATGTGAGAAATTATAATATAAAAGAGCATAAAAGGAATAACATTTATTTAGCAAAAAATCACAATTAGCAAACAAAAATGGCATCTTTTAGGGGCAAACATGTCAAAAATATTTTTAAATACAAGTATACAACATTTTTGAATGAAGAAAACAGTTTTAAAGAAAAGTACAGATAATAATTAAACAATTTTGGTTTGGAGTTTTATTGAATTTTTTATATTTTTACAATCACTTGAAAAAGGTGAAATTTCACAATTTTAACGCGATTGACATTAAATTTGATTTCAGATTCGGAATCAGCAACCTCAAATTAACTAAAATGCCAAATTTCACTAACTTTGGAATACTCCTTCTATTTTTGTCCCACTTTTGTATGGAGACAAAGCACTGTGTGACATTGCTATTTACTTTTTCGGGGAATCGCCATTCTTTGACGTTGCTTACTTCGTCTGAACATTGCTGACTTTCCTTGACGCTCTCTGTGATGTTGTAGCGGTACATTACAAAGGCGTCCAATCAATTCTGCCTTGTTGCCAGCAGTTGAGATTTTTTTTTGATATAGTCAAGTACCCTAATGACCAAGTCACACTTTTAACTCGACAACTGAAGTGTTTTCGCCGCTTTCCATTTAGTAACTTTTCGAGATAATACACTGCTTTTAAACGATTTAATTAAAAGTTATAGGCGTGTTAGGTTATGAAGAAAAAAAATTTTTGTTTTCACTCTATCCCGCTACTGACGTTTGTAAGTAGTAAGGGGAAACGCGTTCGTCTTTGACGGTTCACTCGAACTGAATGATTCATTTTTCTACTTTTCCGTTTTTAATATTAATATGTATTAAAGTGTTGTATGCTTATGGTCTAAATGCTTAAATAGATGGTAAGTAATTGTTAAGAAAAGTATGTAATTATATAATATCTGATTAAATTATCGCATGTGCGATACACTAAGTTTTATTTACGGAAAGTATAAGCTATTCATACATAACATGTGTTACTACAATATATTGCTACAAAGTGTTATAATGAAACGATTGATATCGTGCCGGCGTAAAAAGTTATAGGGGCCAAAGTCACGATTTGGAATTTTCCCGTAGATGAAAACTAAAATACTGGGCTATGATGCATTGAATTTACTTGAAAAAGCTGGAGTACACTAAAAAAAAACGATTTCTTTTTTTCAATATAAAAACAAGTAAGGGTATTATAGTCAGGCGAGCCTGACAATAAAATACTCGACACAGGCACACATGTTTAAATAATTTTTGAAACACGCTTTGAACGCCTACTTTTCCGAATTTTTTGAATTCTAATTGGAGGCTTAAATATACGCTCAAATTATAAATTTCATTGAAATATTTTGAAAAAGTCGGATTTAGTAGGAAGCATATTTGCCAACTTTCGTTCGCCTGCCATTTGATTTTCAGTTGGAGACAATTTTCAAAAAACGCCCTTCTGCGACGCCTAATTTTCCAAATTTCCGAAAATCACAATCGGGGCTGTTATGGAAACCGACACAGAATTGAATCAGATTCAGAATTGAAATCAATATCTGTTTCAAATGGTGTTATGAATTAGACACAGTTTTGCTTTTTTCGAAGATAGCAAAATCGATTTTCGAAGACAGGAAAACTTGACACTTGAAAAAGCTATAAAGAATAAAATAAAAATTAGAATAAGTGTTAAAAACTAGATCAACCTTGACGGCCGCCGTGGCTTAGTTGGCTGAGATGTCAAATTTCAATGCTGAGTTCAACTCCCAAATGGTTTTTTTTTTTTTTTTTTTTTTTCACACGAACCGAAATGCGTCTTAAGTGCGTCACCTTTCGTGGTGGCAGCCACACTGTTGGGAAGCTTGCAAAAAGAAATGAGCAAGAGAATTGGGTGGATGATTACATCTTTTGTGGGTGGGTCTGCAGAATTTAACGACACCACGACTTGCTGCCATAACAAGTCCACAAGCGGTTTGTCCCGCTAAGTAAACCCCTTGACCATGCCCGGGTGGCTTTCCATGACCTCAGCTAGTATAGAAAACATGAGTCGCATTTTTATGCGTTCCCTTTAGTCAAAAACATAAAATACCAAAACAAGAAAATATATTCAAATAAAGTATTTACTTATATTTCTACTAAAAACCCAGCCGGGATAAACTCAGCACACAATCTGCCGACCAATTCTGTCAACTAAAAGCTGCTCGCTTTAAATCAGACAATCAAATCAATAAATCTGTTTCTGTATCACCTTAAAAACAATACAAATCTGATTCCGAAAATGAAAACAGTTTCAAAACAGATACTCTGTTTCTATAACCCCAAAAAGAAATCTGTATTGATTTCAAATCCGATTCTGACAATTGTCGGTTTCCATAACACCCCCGATTAATGGCCTTTAAATATGTTCAAACGTCAAATTTCATCAAAATATCTTGAAAAACTCCGGTTTTAAAGCAATTTTTATGAAATTCATAAGAGACCCTAGTACTGGAGGTACCCTTAGAAATGACCCCACGGAATCTAGAACTTGTTCTTACTCCTGTCCCCGGGAGCATGCATACCAAATTTCGTCAAGATAACTCCAACTCCTTCAATAAAACTGTTACAGACAGACACGGAGGGCTAAATCGATCCGGTGATATTTCAATACATTTTGTGTGGTCTATCCCGAATGGTTCTTGGTGTTACACCCAACCACACAAACGCTATATACCCTCGACACAGATTGTGTCGGGTATAAAAAACCCTTCTGTCAAAAAAATAATACATTTTTCGTGTTTAGAAGGCCAAAGTCCATAAGAAAAGTGTTTTTTTTTTATGTTGAGAAGAAAATTTGTAAGCTAGTGTAACAAAACAAAGAATGCTGAAAAATTTCCAATGCCAAACAGGTTTCCCGATGAAGTTACTCCTTTGATCATATCAATCAGTGAAAATCGTAAATTTCTAGCTGTGTTGGAAAGCTGTCCAAAAAAGTGAGTTCTTCTTTTTTGTTGAATTGCGGACTGCGTAATCAAAAGCATCTAATCGCAATTTTCAGTGGCACCTACATTGCAATCTATGATTTAGCTACGTTAAAAAAGCGCCGTCATCTGCATTTACCGCCTATGGAGAATCGTAGCATTGTCCAAATGACTTTTACGAATGACTCGAAAGCTTTGGTATTGCTCACGACCCCACCGGAAGAAAACGTTTATATGCTCGTGCTAGACAAGGGCGCAACTATTATGGAAGGTCGGCCAACAACTGGAAATATGCGTGCTATAGGCGAATGTGTTGCGGTAAATCCACAGGATTTTGGTATTATAGCGGTCTGTGGCGATAGTCTTTTATGTTTGATGAATAAATCGGAAAAGGGTCTTATAGTAACAAGTCAAGTTAAAAACCCATACCATGCGGTATCCTGTGCATTTCTTGCATTTGATATACTTTTGGTCGGAACACGTAATGATCAGTTGTTACTTGTTGAAAATGGTGACGTTAAATATGTCCTCAAAGCGAGTGAGGCCGATGCGCTTGATATTTTATGGGATCAGGATGCAGTACGCAAGGAAAAAGAACCTAAGGGCACCACACCCACTGAAGAGAAACTCCTTGATAGGCGTGTGTTTTGCTTGACTGCATTCTCCACACGTGGGTTCGCTTATGCGATCTTCAATAAGGTCTACGTTTTCGAGCGGGTTTCGAAATTTCGTTTCGAACGGAAGACTGTGCTCACTCTCCCTCCTGGGATTTATAACGAAGAGCTCTATCAGATTACAAATATGGCTATCGATGGAAAAGAGGAAACTGTCATCGTTACAACGAAACATGCGCAAATCTATGTTGGCATACTGATCGTACCGGAAACGCTGAAGACGAAATTTTTGACTTTTGAACCACTTGGATCATTAATACATATTGCTGATATCATTGATGTCTCTGTTTGCGCTTGGAAGCCAATAATAATGACAGCTTGTAAGAATATCTCTTGGTGAACGAATCATCAAATACCACTTTTGTTTCTTCTTTTTTTTTTTTTTGTGTTTTTAGCCAAGGATCAAACTATTCGCATATGGAACTACGAAACCGAGAAAGTGGAGCTCGTAAGGAAATTTCAAGTTGATGTAAATATTGTGCGATTAAATGCTACTGGACTTATGGCCGCCGTGGGGTTTTCAGATCAACTTCGAATAATGCAGATTTTTATGGATGAATTAAATGTCCGTAGGGTAGAGATAATTGTTTTGCAACTTAAATTTTATAATCCTCTATTTTAGATTGTAAAAACCTACAACTTCCCACGTTGCAAGGATGTCAAATACTCCAATTTTGGTCATTTGATGGCTGCAGCCTACGACAATATCATTGCTATTACGTCTGTTAATAGGTTGGAAGTACTCATGACCTTAAAGGTAGGTGGACATTCTCATTCAGACTGTCACTGCCACTTTAAGACGACCTATTCAAAATTCAAAGGGGCAGAAAAAATTCATTTCTCACATTTTTTTTTTTATATTAGTTTTTTTTTCTACTTTTATTCCTTGAGGATTTGACAAAACACTAGGGTCTATGTGGCGTCTAGCTTCTTCTTTTTCATTTATATAGTTTTCGAATTATTCGATAAATTCCCTACTTTTAGGGACATAATGGCACTGTACTTTCGTTAGCTTGGACAGCCAATGACAAATATTTGATTTCCGGTGGTGCAGAAGGTGCCATTTACCAATGGGATATAGAGACAGGGGAACGTTTACATGAAATTGTTCAAAAAGGTACTGAATATAGATGCGTTTGCGTTGGCAATTCCGATCCAATCTCGATTTTTGCGGCAACAAATTTGGGCGTTTTACGAGAATTCCAAAAATCTGATCTTGTACGAGAAATCGTCGTTCCATCGAAGGTCAAAGGTGCCATTAATGATGTCTGTTTGTCCCGTTCGAATTTGATTATGTTTCTAACCAATGAAACCGGTGAGCTCTTTAATGTTCAGCTGCCGTTTATGGAGACCGGTGGCGGCACATGCCGTAGTTTCCGTTTCTTTACCAGCCGAATCAACAAGCTGCTTTTCTCATATGATGGAACACTGCTTTTAGCAATATCTGCAAAAGGTACACTGGTTATATGGACTCTAACAAATATCGAAGGCAGAGTAGCGCCGTTGGACCAAGATTTATTACATAGCCAGGAGGTGCTAATACCGCGCAGCATTTTGCATGAGAAAAATGAGCAGATTCAAACGCTGGAGCTTCGCTTGAAACAACAAGCCGAGGAGTTTTAATATCAATTAAAGTCAAAATGAGATATTCGATGGACAACAATTGGCCGAGGTTCACAGAAGCTACTGCCAGGCGGGAAGAATTGAAAAAACCGGAATAACGAGATCGAACAACGTCACACGGAGGAGATGAATCAAATAACTTTTCAGATTCATGATCTCAAGGATGAGCAACGAAAGCAATTGGAGGCATTATCTAATCAATATGCCGAGCGTATGTTAATTGAGTACCAGAAATTTACAAATCTACGTGATAGTATGCTCACTCTTCGTGAGACGTATGAAGAGAAGCTAAAAAAGTCTGCCGGAACGTTGCAGGATACGGTCAAAGGACTCGAAAGCGAATATCAAAAGCAGTTGGATGAGCGAAGGAACTTATAAGAGAGCTCATGAAAGAAATGGAGGATAAGAAAGTTGAGTTCGTTGAATATTGTCGTCAAGTAGAGGTGGAAAAACGATCGGAATATGGTTGAGACGCAACTAAATTACGAGAATAAATTGAGCAATGAACGGAGTGAGACACAATTGTGGCGTGGCAAGGCCGGTGTACTTCAGAAGAAACATGAAAATCTAAGTAAAGAAGTGGAAAATTTACTCGAAGAGGTCGAAACTCTCAAGGATGAGCATAATAAGTCACAAAAGAGCATTGGAAAACTGAATCGTAATATCGAGGATCTTCAAAAGGATATTGCCGATCGTGATTATGCGATTAATTCAAAAGAAAAACGAATTCAGGAATTACTCCATAAGAATCAAGAGCTTGACAAGTACAAGCAAGTCCTTTCGCATAAGATAGCCGAATTGAAGGCACAAATTGAACCGCGAGAGTTCCAAATTAATGACAAAAGAAAGCATATTCTTGAAATGGAAAAAGAGCTCGAGGGTCTGAATCAGAACAATACACAATTGGAGCTGCAACTGAAAGAGCTGAAGGATAAATATTTGAGCAATGTTGCTGAATTGAAATTGGAACGCCATCGTGCGAGAGCCGGACGTGAGTGTCTACAGAATATTTGTAGTGAAATTTATAGTGTGGCAGCGAAAGTGAATTCCCCCAATGATCTGAAAAGGGCTGTTAAAGAGCTCTTCCAACGCCATGCCAGTGATGATGAACTGAAACGATACATTTCATATGATGAAATGGTTCGCGATGAATTCCAACGTCAACGCGGACAAATTGAACGCATTCTTAAGTTCTATAAAACTCGTTCGGAAGATAGTAGAGAGAAGAAGAAGTATAAAAAGCTCTTCCAAGAAAATGTTTTGCTAATCGATGAAGTTGAAAGTCTGCGTCAATCGAACGATCAGTTACGTTCACGTCTCAAAAAAGAGCTGCAAAGTGAAGGCGCTACACCCAAAACTCAGTCCGTTTCAAGAGGACCACAGAGCTCAAAATAGGTCTTGCTTTTTAACGTTTAAAATCATTTTTTTTTTTAAATTCCTACATTACATATTTTGTACAAAATTTTGGAACATCCATTTTTTTTGTTAAGTTTTAAATAAAATGTGTGTACACTTTTGTGATAAAAAAAATTTTACTTACTTGAAAGCACGGTCAAAAGGAAGATATAGTCCGAAAATGTTATCAGTCCATACGAGCCAAGTTTATAGAAAATGCTATTCTTCTCCAAATGTAAGTCCAAACTTTCGCTCACCGACTGTCGAGAAAAAATCCCAGTATTAAATCACAGGCATTTTTTAAATTTAAAAGAAAACATTTATTTCTTAAAATATCTAAAGAAGCTAAAAATTTGATGGATGTTAAATTTATCAGGAGGTTGTTTCATGCGGAATTCTTTTTGACAACCATGCTATTAAATTATGGAATTTTGATATCCTCACACTTTTTTTCAAACAAGTTAATTACACCATAAAAAACAATAATGAAATCGATTTACTAGCAATCCCAGATAAACCACTTCTTTTAATCGAATTTAATAAAAACGGAAATGGTTAAATTGTTTAAGGTGAATATATTGCCAAAAAATTTCCAGAAAAAATTATTTTTATTCATCGAACTGCAACAAAAAAAGTAGCCTTTCGGTGGGAAGTTTTTTATGCCGGGATTCGTTAAATTCGTAGACTTCTCTTCATGCAAAATACTTAACACAAAATAAGAAACAATTCATCAAGAAGTAATTCAAATGATACGTGCATTACGAATTTCAATTCATTTAATCATTAAGTCTTGATCACAATACAAGTGCGAGCATACTATCTAATTAGGAAAAATATATAAATATGTTTTGAGAATTACGCTTTGAATACCTTATCAGAATTCTGAAATGAAATTCAGAAAGTTTAAGGTTAAGGAATATAAAATATTAATACTGTTAAAACGTATTTTTCATTGTACAGAAAATTTATTGGATTCGTGCATCAATTCAAAATAAAAATAATTGGGAATTGAATTTTCGAAGATATTCTAACAAATAAATAACACTGTCGATAAGAACAATAGATGTTTATCACTCTGATTTATCCCGATGCCACTAGAGTTTTTTATATGTTTCGTTCTTCAATAAAATAGCACAACCCAATCCAAATTCTCAAATGAAAAAAAACAAATACACAGTTAATCCTCTCAACTGCGGACATCCTCATTTGCTTATTCTTTTCCATAAAAACTTCACCATATATAAAAGGTTACACTTTAATTCCTTTTATAAAAAACTATAATCAATTCCAAAACGCCCAACATCGAAAAGGTCTCAATGCAAATTCTCCTTCAAAAATATCGTGTATACCGTAATCGCCATTGGATAAATCAGATATTTAAAAAAAAAAAAATTGAATTTTCTAGATTATTTGGGGTTTTATGGAAACCGACAATTGTCAGAATCAGATTTGAAATCAATACAGTTTTCGTTTTGGTGTTATAGAAACAGAGTATCTGTTTTGAAACTGTTTTCATTTTCGGAGTCGGATTTGAATTGATTTTATTTATTTTTATTTTATTTAGTTCGAGTGGAGATCCTGATACATTAAGAAAGAATTCTTAAGTTAACTTTAGTTTGAAAGCCAATTGCATGTGCTTTTAGGCAAAATTAAATTGATGGTAAAAATTGACCCATTGAGGGCAAAATAAATGGTCAAAATGAAAAATTCTGAAAAAACTTTGGGAGCCATTTTGGTATAAAAAGTTTCCAATTAACACCCAATTTTTATAGTTTATTCAAATTGCTGGATCGATTTCTTTTAATTTGGTACTCGATATGTCTAATAAATCTTTTGAAAATATGATGAGAAAATTAAATATCTAAATGAACATCTATCAATCCCAGCATTAATTTTAAAATGTACGTGAAACTGTTTTGAAAATATTTGTGTTAAAGTACTTGTACATTAGCTAAGGCCTTAAAAAGGTATTTTCGGAATTTCCTTGGTAGGGGTCCTCAAAAACTTTTTTTTTAATTGGTGGGCACCATAGTATGATTTCAGCGAAAACAATAGTGGTACTCATGCAGCTTCGCAAATGCCTTCGCAACTTTTCCCATCGTAAATTTTCATATAAATTTTGACAGTTGTGTGACAAATTTCTCATTTCCCACAATTTGCGAAGCTACATGAGTTCCACTAATATTTTTTTTCGACCATCCCATTCTTATGATTTAGCGATTTAATATAACACAGATATATCTAAATAAAAAAATCTATTACTGTTTTTTCAAAAAACAGAATTTATTTTTATAAATAAGTAAGAAAGCTAAAGTCGGTCAAGCCCCCCGACTTTGAAATACCCAGCGTCCCGAAATTATGAGCGCACTATGTTTTGCTTCTCTATTTGTGGGCGTGGCAATGGGCGGGCCACATAAATTATTTCCCTACACCTTTCATTCGCCTTGGTCAACTAACGTTGCGAATTTGAAGCTTCTACGCCTTTTACTTCACAAGTTAAGCCCTTATTTTTGGGCTTATTTGTGGGCGTGGCTCGAGGAAGACGACGTCCATTTTTTTCCAGGATATGTCCCTTTTCGTAGTTTACCAGTACACCAAATATCAATGGAATGTGTTGAGTGGTTCGCAAGTTACAGGCATTTTATTGAAAACACATTAAATTCATTTGTGGGCGTGGCAGTGGGCGGATGTCTCCCATTTTTACTTAGGATCATACTCGGACCGCGATATACCTTCGTGCCAAATTTCGACTTGATTGGTCCAGCCGTTTCGGAGGAGATCCGACCACGGGGACGGACGGACAGACGGACATGTCTAAATCGATTCAGTTTTTGATCCTGATCATTTCTATATATATTTGTCTATATCTCCGGAGCTTAATTCTCCCTGTTACAAGATTTACACAAAACTAATATACCCCGGTTACGCTGGGTATAAAAATTAAGATGAAGTTAGAAAAGTTTTTTCTTCAAAAACTCGCAAAAAATTCTGTCAAAAGGGTTAGAATGTTTTTTTCGGACTAAATCCAGCATTCAAAATTTTGGGCATTTTATTGAATAACGAGGCGAAGGGAAATTTAACCTCGGTGACGGCTTTCTTAGTTTCAATGGACAAAAAGTTTATATGCTTTGTCGTACTTTGTCCTCTAGTTAATAAAAAAATCATCACGTTTTGCGACCCATTTTTTGTGCGTTTAGAAATGAAGAATATGGTGCTGATTATGTATAGCAAATTTTTTTTTAGTTTGGTTGCCTTTCGCGCAAGGCAACCAAATTGCGATTACGTATGGCAACTAGAACATGCAGCTGATTTTTTAGTTGCCTTGTTAGTTGCCTCACAAATTTTGTAGCGATTACGGATGGCAACGCTTTTTCGGTTCGGTTGCCTTAACAGTCAAAACAAGGCAACTGCTATTTAGCAGTTGCCTTTTCCATTTTCAGTTGCCTGGGGGGCAATAGTTCGTAAAATGGAACATAGTTAAATGAAAATTTTTTTTAAATACAAAAGTATTGTAATTATTGATAGTTTTTATCTATTAAAGACAAAATGGTAATAGCAAAAAAAAAAAATATTAACAAAAATTAAAGGAGGTTTTGGAACAGCATCCAGATATAGGGCGGTGAAAGATTTGGAATACATTTGCCGAATAGCTGAATCGTTAAGTACTAACTTTAGTTTAATGAAATAATCCAATGATTCCATTAATGTACATGATTCCAGAATGTACTGAAATCCAGATTTTCTGTAAAGATCCAGTTTCGAAGAATTTTTTAAGCCTCTATTATGTTTCCACATATTCGTCGCTCTAGAACATTTTGCTCTCCTTTTAGCACTATGCATATTGGTGTTTGTTCCCAAAACCATATTAAAGACATTTCCACATCTATCCACGTCGCGTTTTATTCATCGAGTACATAGCGCGATGTCTCATTGCTTATTTGAATTAAAAAACAATTTAAATGGATTTTGAACGTGCCGGCTGCTTGGCTGTTGCAATTTCTTCAACGTATTACGAATCCTCCTGTGCCGCCCTGGTCTCTAAATTTTCAGTGAGTAAAAAGATTTAAAATAACCTCCATATATTTCTTTTTATCGCGTAATTTGTGAACCTGATGCATAAACTTTTCAAAAACACTGTTTCAAATCAACAAATTTCAAAAAATATTGATGCTTTCTTGAAACATATGTTTTTTAGTTGCCGAAAATGCTAGATTTTCAGTTGGCAACGCCACGCAATAGTCAACCAAAATAAGTTGCCATCCGTAATCGCAATTTCTAGTTCGGTTGCTTTAATAGTTCGGTTGCCTCTGAGGCAACTCAACTTTTTTTGGTTGCCATACATAATCAGAACCTATATCAATCGATTTTTGAAATATTATACGGGTTCTCAAGACCCAAATTGCACACTGAACACAAACCAGTATTCCATGAACATTGTTAAAGTAGTTTTAGCACGTCCTCTAATATTTTAGTCTTTCCATCTCCTTCAAACGCCCAATGAGTTTTTATTTTTAAAGGAATTATATCAAACTCACAAAATAAGTTTTATTTTTCGAGTAAAAAAAAAAAATTCAAAAAAATAATCTTTATTTTTGAATTCAAAAATAAATCTCAAAAGTAAGATTTATTTTTTTGATTTTTAAATAAAACTCATCAAATAACACAGGCCAACAAATTCAATATTTTCATTTGGTGCCGCGATTTCGTTCATTATTACGGATAAGGGTGGTATTGGTAAATATCAAAAATGTTTTTTTTATTTTTTTCCTAGGTGTAGTTTTGGAGCTACCATCAATTTTGTGTGAGGTCTTCAGTTGTTTTGCTTTTACGCTTTACGGAAAAATATATATTTTTCTGCTTTGTTAACTTATCACGGTTGATATCGTATCAAAGCAAATATCACGGCCTATCAAAAGACATCTTTTTTCATGAAGAAAGAGCTTGTAGTTCTTACGGTACGAGCTTCGCAATTGTAAAAAGTGAAAATTTTTAAAATATTTCTTCGATTTTTGGAGCTTTTTTTTGACCTTTTATGGCATGAAAATTTTTTTTTAAATATTCTTTTTGCATGGTTTGAAAGGCGTTACTTTTATACTAATAGTGCGTTCATGCTTAGCCCTAAAAGCACATTTAGCGCATTAAGCTTTAAATGCTTCTTGAAATGTACATTTACCCATACAAAATTTTTAAATTAAATGTGCTAAATGCTACTTCATTTTAACATTTAGTCGAATGCAACTCTGCAAACTTCGAAAAGTGATATGTTTTCGAACTATTTGACAGAGCGAACATGTGGCAGCACAGCTTCTCGTTTTTCCTCGTTTTTTTTTAAACAATATTTTTCTTTTATCTTGCGGCACTTGCACAAATTGGTAAGTTTGATTTCATTTTATTCAGCGATAAAATAATTTTGATTTTAAAATTTAGCAAGAATGAAGCGATCACGAAGTGCGTGGACCGTGGCTGCGGATGAAGCACTCATTGAAATTTAGCAGGAAAACATAGAGGATTTGAGGGGACCTAGAAAAAACACCCATGTGCATCAAGAGATGGCGGCAGCAATGCAAAATCAGGGACATGCAACAAGTTACCACGCATTTTATTTGTGGCACATATCGATGAGTTCAGTTCTTTCCATTTTTTGTGAAAATTGTTGAGAATTGACTCATAAAGTTGCAAAGTAAATAAGATAAAAAGTCTACGCATTTCGATTTCTTAAAGCAATTTTTCTTTTCAAAAAAATTTCAATTGACGTTTTATAAACCAAATGCATAATGTTAGGTTGCTTGAATTTTGTGTAAATGCACGTTTACTAAATGCGGCACTGTGAACACTCTTTCGAAATTGGATTTTCGAAAACAATAAATGTGCTTTTAGGGCTAAGCATGAACGCACTATAAGTCCCTAAGTTGAAATTCTTGGGAGTTGTTTTTTGTACTTTAAAAATGAGCGCTTAATTTTTTTCACAATTCGTACCATATCATTCACATTTTAAATCGGAAATCAAAAAATTTGGCTTCGGGACTTAGTATATAGTAACACCTTTCAAACCATGCAAAAAGAATATTTAAAAAAAATTTTTTCATGCCATAAAAGGTCAAAAAAGCTCCAAAAATCGAAGAAAAATTAAAAAAAATTTTCACTTTTTACAATTGCGAAGCTCGTACCGTAAGAACTACAAGCTCTATCTTCATGAAAAAGATGTCTTTTGATAGGCCGTGATATTTGCTTTGATACGATATTAACCGTGATAAGTTAACAAAGCAGTAAAATATATATTTTTCCGAAAAAGCGAAGCAACTGAAGACCTCAGACAAAATTGATGGTAGCTCCAAAGCTACACCTAGGAAAAAATTAAAAAAATTATTTTTGATATTACCAAAACCACCCTTATCCATAATAATGGAACGAAATCGAGGCACCAAAACCACTGTTGGCCTGTGTAATCCTTCAAAGGCGAGTTTTAAAAAAAAACTTATAATGGTTACGGTCCCTGGTATAAATATTAATTAAATAAAACTAATTAAGTTCATGGAAAACCACTCGGGGGCCTGGCCATGAGAATTACAAAGCGGGACAACCCGCTTATGGACTTGTAATGGCAGGAACTCTTATGTTGTTAAATGCTGCAGACCTAAAGATTATGTAATCCTCCACTCAATTGTCATTTTTTTTGCACATAATAGCAACATCAAAAACTCATTTTTTTATTTTGTAACACAAAATGATCTAGTTTATGTTAGGTTAGTGTGGCTGCCACCCGAAATGACGCACTTAGGCCGTATATCGGCCCGTTGTGAACCATGAAAATGGGAAATAAAAAAATTTAAAAAACGGCATAATCAACATCCACGACCGAACTGGGAGTTGAACCCAGAGCTTCTCGCTTCAAAAGTTGCCATTTAAGCCAATTACGCCACGGCTGACTGAACTAATTTTTATAACAAATTCTAGTTTTGGCTTTAATTTTTTGTATGACAGCAAAATAGCTGTTTCATTTGTCGGAGTTTCCTATCTTCGAAAATCGAAGTTGCTATCTTCGACAAAAGCCAAACTGTGTCGTTTTAATTAACACCATTTGAAACCGATATTCGGGGCTGTTATGGAAACTGACTCAGAATTGAATCAGAATCAGAATTGAAATCAATATCTATTTCAAATGGTGTTATGAAAATAGACACAGTTTTGCTTTTTTCGAAGATAGCAAAATCGATTTTCGAAGATAGGAAAACCTGACACTTGAAAAAGCTATAAAGAATAAAAGAAAAATTAGAACTTGTGTTAAAAACTAGATCAACCTTGACGGCCGCCGTGGCTTAGTTGGCTGAGATGTCAAATTTTCGATGCGAGAAGGTCTGGGTTCAACCCCCAATTCGTTTTTTTTTTTTCCCATTTCTGTGGTATCACAACGAACCGCTATGCGTCCTAAGGACGTCACTTTTTCGTGGTGGCAGCCACACTGTTGCGAAGCTTGCAAAAAGAAATGAGCAAGAGAAATCGGGGGGATGATTACATCTTTTGTGGGGTGGGTAATGCAGAATTTAACGGACACCACGACTTGCTGCCATAACAAGTCCACAAGCGGTTTGTCCCGCCTAAGTAAACCCCTTGACCATGCCCGGGTGGCTTTCCATGACCTCAGCTAGTATAGAAAACATGAGTCGCATTTTTATGCGTTCCCTTTAGTCAAAAACATAAAATACCAAAACAAGAAAATATATTCAAATAAAGTATTTTACTTATATTTCTACTAAAAACCCAGCCGGGATAAACTCAGCACACAATCTGCCGACCAATTCTGTCAACTAAAAAGCTGCTCGCTTTTAAACAGAACAATCAAATCAATAAATCTGTTTTCTGTATCACCTAAAAACAATACAAATCTGATTTCGAAAATGAAAACAGTTTCAAAACAGATACTCTGTTTCTAAAACCCCAAAAAGAAATCTGTATTGATTTCAAATCCGATTCTGACAATTGTCGGTTTCCATAACACCCCCGATTAATGGCCTTTAAATATGTTCAAACGTCAAATTTCATCAAAAATCTTGAAAAACTCCGGTTTTAAAAGCAATTTTTATGAAATTATAAGAACCCTGTAAAATTGGAGGTTTATTTAAAATGAAGGAATTGAACTTGTTTCCCTACCCCTTGTCCCCGGGCATGCATTAAAATTTCGTCAAGAAAACTCCAACTTCCTTCGTAAGAAACTTGAATACAAAGACGGAAAACAGGGCTAAATGAGTTGGGTTTCATTTTCTAAACGCAAAAAAGAAGGCATAAAAATTTCATTGAAATTTCAATTAAACCATTTTAAATTGGTTTGGTTTTTGCTTACGAAAACTGTATAGGGCCCCGCTTGGGCGCGTTTTCTATATTTCATTTTGTGTGGTTTCCCGAAATGGTTTTTTTTCAACCCAAAAAAATAATCCTGCAAATTTTTTATAAAAAAAACCTTTGTCAAAAAAATAAAATACATTTTTTGTTTAAAAAGGCCAAAGTTTAAGAAAAGTTTTTTTTTAATTTGAAAGATATTAAGTGTGTAACAAAAAGAATGTAAAATTTTAATGCCAAACCATTTCCCGATAAGTTTTACTCCTTTGTTAATATCAACGTGCGTTTAAATTTTTTAGCTTTTAAAATTCCAAAAAATGGTTCTTTTTTTGGAATTGGGGACTGGTTTAATAAAAGCCACAATCGAATTTCATGGACCAATTGTTTGGATTTGTCGTTAAAAAAGCGGTATTTTTACCGCCTTATTTGGAGGAAAATCTACATTGTCCAAATGCTTTTAAATAACTCAAACCTTTGGATTGCTCAACCCCAAAAAAACGTTAACCTGTTAGACAAGGGCGAATTTTTTTAAGGTCGGCCAACAACTTTAAATTGCGGCCATGGCGGAAAATTTTGTTGCCCCGGAAAGGGTCTTTAGAAACAAAGGGTTTAATTTTAAAAACCCATACCAATGCTTCTTCTGCTTTCTAACGAAATTCGACTTTTTTCCTTAACACCCCTTGATTTTAACCGTTCTGTTGGAACGTTCGGATTTCTTCACCCAATTTTCCATTTTAAGGCTTATGAAATTCAATGAAATTTTAAAGAAAATCCCTTAAAAAAAGGCTTGAAATAAAATTTGCTATTACCTTTGGGCAAAACTCAAAATTGTCAAGTTCAATTTGTTTAAAATATAAAATTTTAATTTAAATAAATTTCCAAATTTATAAAGAATTTTTTAAAAAAATTAAAAGCCAGTTATCCCAAACCCTAAAAGGTTGATTCCGGGGATGCTATTGGAAAACTACTAAAATATTAGCTTCATCCTACCGTAAGGCCTTGAATGGAAAGCCCAAAAAATAAAGCGAAAAACTTTTTATCGGGCCTAAGAATTGACTAATTTACTTTTTCTTTTTTAATTTAATTAAATGCAGGACCATAAATAAATAAGGCAATTAAAAAAATTATTTCGAATGGTATTTAATTCAAATTAAGAGCCCTTTGAAAGTATTAAGTTTTAAAAGTTGAATTATGTTGTAAGTTGAGTACGGTTTTAATTTTTTGTGTTAGCCGTGTTAAAAAACAGAAAAAAGCTCAACATTTTACAGATTTCTATTGTGCAGAAAAAAGTATGAAGTAAATTCAAAAGCGAAAGTCAAATCAAATATTGGATAGCATAGATTTGAACTTTAAATGAAGGTTGATAGAACTATGTAAACAAGACTGCTTTATTCTTTGCATCGTTTTTGTCATTGCCTTGCGTTGGGAAAAATGAGAATGAGCGGCATTAAAGAGAACTAGTCATTGTGATTGTGAAGGTACTTTTGAGCAATGTTAAGGATCATCATTTAAGAGCCTAACGTCTATTTCTTTCCAAATATATTTCAAGTTTCTCTTCAGATTTGTTAGTTTTTAAGAGCGAGGATTAGATGCACTATTTAAATTGAAAATTTAGTTACCGTCTGGCTGTCTCATGCCAGGATATATAGAACGAAGAAAATCGTCGGGTGTCATGACAACCTCTGAAGTCGTTGGCGTTGTTAACCGAACAGTGGCAAAGTACCGAAAGATTTTATCCGGCGTTGAGAATTGTCTAATGCGATTCTCATATTCAATTATCTTTTACCAAGAAAACAATTTCATAGGAAACGGAAAATAAAATAAAAACAATAAATTAAGAAGCAATCGTAAAAAATAAGTTTAAATTAGCAAATGATCAAGGTGGAAATGTAAGACTAAAAAACTTGTATGGTTATAAAAAATGCAAAGAGTTTCTTCAGAAATAGGAGTCGTTTTCACATTTAAAAATGTATAATAATGTTGGATCGAATAAGTGCAGAATGTATTGATTTCTAGAAATATCGAGCCATAACCGCCAAATTTACGTGACATTTTTTTTTTTAAATTGACTTTTTGATGAAAATATGTTCTACAGACTGAAACTCATCACCATATAGTACTATAGATGGCACTTGGCAAAAAACGTGTGTGTTGAATTGAAGTAGGCCCCCTGTGCATGCATTCTTATGGAAAAATCAAAAACGTAGCACGCCCCCTGAAAATTCCGGATCCGGTCTAACAAATATTTTATAATCTTGTAACATGAACTAAAATTTTTGTTAAAAATCAGATGTATATATATATTTTTCAGCAAAATAAGTTATTTTTATAACATCAAAAATAATTAGTTAAAATTTTGCTCATATTATTGAGGAATGATAAAGCAGAGTACTCATGCGTCGAATATGACCGATTCTCAAAAAGTTTGAATTCCACCACTTCTGTGGTTGATATGAAATATTCAGTGATATCATAACTAAAATTGCTCGATACATAATTAGTGGCTCAAGTACTTATTACATATCATGATAAATAGAATGCATAAACTATATATTTTTGGATCTCTTCTGAATGAAAAGGGTACAGAATTGCATAAATTATCATTAAAAAAACTTAAAAAGTCTTACATTTAAAAGAAAACATAAAAAAATTTACACGCAAGTATGTTGAGTTACAAAATTGAGTGAATACTCCAAAAATTATAGCATCACTAGTTCACCACGTAATTCGGTTGTTGTTGTAAGTGTCCCCTATATTACTATCATATATTACTATATATGTCACTCAGGAGCCGTTTCTATTTTGGCTCTTTTCAACACGGTCTTGGGTACCCACCACGGTCTTGGGTACCCACCAAAATCAGCATTTTTCACTTAGGTACTCACCAAAAGTATTTCTCTCTCGCTCTTTTTTTGCCTGCCGAGTAACATCTCTTTCTAACTGGCGCGAAATGTCCCGCCCAAAATCTATGAGAGTGACATATATAGTAATATATGATTACTATATGCTCATCACGTAGTAAAATATGACGACGATAAGCTCAATAGAAACGGAGATATTGCACGATGACTTTTATAATTTGTATGCCAGTCAATGCAAAAAAGTTCAGAAAAAACGCTGTCCTGTAAAATTTGTTTTTTGTTGCTTACATCAATTTGGAAGTTAGGGCTCGATATATTCTGAAGGACTGAAATGTGCAATTTATCGAAAGTATCGACTTGTCTTGATAACACCGGCACACAAAAAAAAGTCATGTTAAAGAAGGGTTACATACCGTACCCTATGATTTTTGGGGTGCTGATCACGAATCCGTGGTCAGATTTCCTCCATCACCCTCAGTTTTTTCCCCAGCGCCCCCCAAAACCCCTCAAAGGGTTAATTTTCTAGAGCCATAAAATAAAAATTAAATATTCCAGCAAACAATTTTTGGTGTCTTGAATAAGAATTTGAAATCGAAATTATGCTACGACCCTTAATTTTCACTCGATACCCCTCAGCACCCCTGAAGGGTGCATTATAGCAATTCCACCCTACTGGGGGTGGTTGATCAGGGGTGCAGGGATTCGACTGCATATTCTTGCTCAGCGTACCCAAACAATTATTCCGGGACACGAATTTTGATTTTTTACGTATTGGAGAAATTTCATTTTTTTAGGGGGGATTTGATTAGGAATTCGGGGGGGTGTTGAGGGAAATCTGACTCCGGGTTCGTGATTAGCACCCCAAAAAAACATAGGTTAGGGTATGTCATTCTTTTTTCTTTGTGTGCCAGTGTAATTAAAACTTGAAAATTACCTTACTTATTTTACTAACTAACTAACCTTACGCTCGCGAAATCCAATTTTTTTCCTTATTTTTCTTCTTCTTTCCAGACTCTTCCATTTGGCCATCATCACTTTCGTCACCATCTTCATCGCTACTCTCGTCTTCATCATCGTTTTTGGCTAACTTCTCCTTCCCTTCATCCGTTTTCCAGTCCTTCGCTTCCACTTTGGGCACAAAGTATTTCCTTATCCTTATGGATAAAAATAATCGCAAATGCGATTGAACTTTCGATTAAATTATAAATAAACTAATTTTTAACCCACTTTCTCCAGTCCAATAAAGTTGCGAAAAATACCGTTGCAAGGAACAAATGGAAGATCTTCGTAAATTTCGGCGTCTTGTCTTGCTCATGACCGAAGTTTTTGTGGCCTCTCGAAATGTTTAATGATCCAATTGGTTTCACACAGCTGTTCACTCTCGAGACTTTATTCTATGATGAAAGTGTGAAAAAATTAAAAGTGTGTTAAAATTTAGGAGATATACTCACCAGCTGCCATTGATACTGTTTTGCAATTCCAATCGTTGACTTCAGAAGCAGTGACATTGTCTCTAAACAAATAACTTTGGTTTGAATTTAGGCAATGTGGCCAAGATATCGTTTTGGTTTGATTTAGTTAATCGATTACCCCATTTTCGATTGCAGTTGAATAATATGAGGCCTTTTACACTAGGCAAATATCGCCGGCAATTTGTTTCGTTTGCGGGGGAGACGCAGAGCGGGGGTAGATAAAATTTGCTCGTTTCAGAATTGTCCGTACTCGGCAATTCCGTTTTGCTCTCTTTCATATTGTCAAACGTGAAGTTGTCTGCGATCTGGTTTTTGACGTTTGCTTCATTCGCTTTCTACTTTCGAGGTGTTAACAACTGAGATTTTTCGGGAAATATAAAACTTCCAATGTCGGGGAAGTGGCCGCGCGAATGCATAGAGCTAATTGTGCTAATGCAACAAAATCCTTGCATTTATTATATTAAATCGCCGGAATATGCCAGGACGCGTCATTTTAGTCTTAAAATCAACCCTAAACCAGGGATACTTAATTATGTTATTTTAATATATTCCAAAAATCACCCCTGCGTGAACAGGGCAAACGTCAAAAACACAAGAAAATAAAAATTGCTCGGCAATCTTTTTAGACGTGTAAAAGCGAAGGCAACTCCAAAAGAGAATTTGAAAAAAATTGCCGGCGATAATTACCCTAGCCTAAAAGCCCTCTATGTATTGTGCCCTTTTACATTACGGCAATTATTGCCGGCAATTTTTATACAATTTTCGTTTGTTGCCTTACCTTTTACACGTATGAAATTGCCTGGCAATTTTTATTTTCTCTTATCTGTTATTGACGTTTGCCCCGTTCGGGTTGCTTGTTATGATACATTAATAAAATATAATTATGCATCTCTGAGATATGTTTGATTTTAAGAACATTTTATATCTACATAAAAAACAAACTTAAATAATTGAGTTCATTAAAAAAAAAAAAACAAGTAAGAAAGCTAAAGTCGGTCAAGCCCGCTTTGAAATACCCAGCGTCGCGACATTATTGGCGCACTATGTTTTTCCTCTCCATTTGTGGGCGTGGCAGTGGGTGGGCCACATTAATTTTTTTCTACACCTTTCATTCGCCTTGGTCAACCTATGTTGTGAATTTGAAGCTTCTACGCCTTTAACTTCACAAGTTACGATAAGCCCTTATTTGTGGGCTTATATGTGGGCGTGGCTCGAGGACGGCGTCCATTTTTTTCCAGGATATGTCCCTTTTCGTAGTTTACCAGTACACCAAATATCAATGGAATGTGTTGAGTGGTTCGCAAGTTACAAGCATTTTACTGAAAACACATTAAATTCATTTGTGGGCGGGGCAGTGGGCGGATGTCTCCCATTTATACTTAGGATCATACTCGGACCCCGATATACATGTGTACCAAATTTCGACTTAATTGGTTCAGCCGTTTCGGAGGAGATCCGACCACGGACGGACAGACGGACGGACGGACAGACGGACGGACGGACAGACGGACGGACGCACAGACGGACATGTCTAATCGATTCAGTTTTTGATCCTGATCATTTCTATATATATATGTCTATATCTCCGGAGCTTAGTTCTCCCTGTTACAAGATTCGCACAAAACTAATATACCCCGCTTACGCTGGGTATAAAAAGGAACAAAAACAGCTATTCATATGCTTACAAACATAACAAACGGGCTTAATATACACATATGTACATACATACTTCAATTCAAGGTGTAGGCACTAGGTTTAGTTCTTCGTTTAGTTCTAATAAAGGTGTATTTAACAAGGTGATATCAATATTACAACAAGAACAACAAATATGAAACTAAACTGTCAAATTATATGAAATTTTTAGTCGTTTTGTTTCTTTGCAACAACAAAGCAATGTGTTTGTTTGAGATTTTGTTTTTCATATTTGAAACGTTGCCCCAAAATTCCTCAATGTTATCTATTATCTTACATTTTTGTCAAATGCAAGTATTTTCCATTGTTTCAAAATTTTTTCATTTATAACCTCAAAACAAAAAAGGTATCAATTTCAGAAAAAAAGTATCTCCGTATCATATGGAAAAAAAGTATCACTTTTGATACAATTGTATCAGTTTGGCAACACTGGTGTCATATATAACTATATATGTCACTCAGGAGCCGTTTCTATTTTGGCTCTTTTCAACACGGTGTTGGGTACCCACCATGGTCTGGGTACCCACCAAAATGAGCATTTTTCACTTAGGTACTCACCAAAAGTATTTCTCTCTCGCTCTTTTTTTGCCTGCCGAGTAACATCTCTTTCTAACTGGCGCGAATATCCCGCCCAAAATCTATGAGAGTGACATATATAGTAATATATGACTGGTGTGAAGTGAGCAAGAAAAATTTTGCTAAGGCGTGGAGGTCTCTATATAGTACTATACATATAGAATATAGCTGCAACTTCGGCCAAAGTTAAAAAAAGTAAGTGTGGTGTACCACGTAATAGCTTTGGCCGAAGTTGCAGCTATAGTTCTATATGGTACTATAGATGGCACTTGGCAAAAACGTGTGTGTTGAATGAAGTAGGCCCCTTGTGCATGCATTCTTATGGAAAAATCAAAAACGTAGCACGCCCCTGAAAATTACGGTTCCGGTCGAACAAATATTTTATAATCTTGTAACATGAACTAAAAATTTTGTTAAAAATCAGTATATATAAGTGTTAATCAATGGTTTTTCATAAGAACTCATTTTATTTTACAGCAAAATATGTTAGTTTTATACAATTAAAAGTAATTCGATAAAAGTTTGCTTATATTATTGAGGAACCCTAAAGCAGAGTCCTCATGCGTCGAATTTGACCGATTCTCAAAAAGCTTGAATTCCACCACAGAACCGCTGATATGAAATATTCAGTGATATCATAACTAAAATTACTCGATACATAACTAGTGGCTCAAGTACTTATTACATATCATGATAAATATAATGCATTAGCTATATTTATTTGGATCTCCTCTGAATGAAAAGGGTACAGAATTGCATAAACTATCATAAAAAACTTAAAAAGTTTTTTACATTAATAAGAAAACATTAAAAAATTTCAACACAACTATGTTTAGTTACAAAATTGAGTGAATACTCAAAAAATTATAGCATCACTAGTTCACCACGAATTTCGGTTATTGTTGTAAGTGTCCCCTATATTACTATATGGTTGTTATTAACATATTATATATAACTATATAAACAACGCCTACACAGTTCAAGGATATGCAGACGACGTAGTAATTGTGGTTCAAGGAAAATTTGAAACCACGATAACTGAACGAATGCAAAAAGGACTTAACATCGTCCATAGATGGTGCTGCGACAAAGGGCTGACAGTAAACCCTTCAAAAACGGTACTAGTGCCGTTTACAGCTCGCAGGAAACTCCATCTTGGTACGATCCACTTAAGCGATGTTCCAATCACAACGTCGGACACCGCTAAGTACCTAGGTGTCACATTCGATAAAAAGCTTAACTGGAATGAGCACACAGAGAGGCTCATCAGCAGAGCCACTAGATTGGTGATGATGTGCCAACGGCTCTATGGGAAAACCTGGGGCCTTAAGCCTAAACTTATCTTCTGGTCCTACCAAACCGTGATAAAGCCCGCAATTACGTACGCGGCGCTAGCATGGTGGCAGAAGGCAAGTCAGAGGAAAACCCAGGCTGCCCTTAGCAAACTCCAACGCCTGATCTGCTTAGGCGTGACAGGAGCGACTAAATCATGCCCCACAGCGGCAATGTGCGCCCTATTGAATTTAACACCTCTTCACATAGAAATACAAATGGAGGCTGCAAGAAGCGCACTTCGATTACCTAACGTTCTCTCCTTGAAAGCAGGGGATCTCACGGGCCACCTTAGCATCCTGGAAATGGCTTTCTATGAACCTTCATTCAGGATGCCAGATGGTTGCGAGAAAACATACATATTCAACAGGAAGTTCGAGGTTTTGATAACCCCCGACAAGACTGGGCGGATAGAAAGGTATGCCTACCAGCGGAAACACTTGCATGGTACACGGATGGGTCAAAACTTGAAAATGAGAACAGTGGGGCCGGAGTCTATGGCCCCAATCTCAAACTATCCGTCCCGATGGAAAAATTTCCATCAGTCTTTCAGGCAGAAATTTATGCCATTGAACTATGCGCCAGAGAATGTCTAAGAAGACGCCTTTCTGGAGCGCTCATAGCCATTCACTCGGACAGCCAAGCAGCGCTCAAAGCCTTGCAATCCAACGTTTTGAGCTCAAAACTTGTGCTGCTCTGCCTAAAACTTCTTCAGGAACTATCTAAGTGCAATCATGTAACGCTTATATGGATTCCTGGACACGAAGGATTTGAAGGCAACGAAATAGCAGACCAGCTAGCAAAGAAGGGAGCTGATACAGACTTCATAGGTCCAGAACCCTTCTGTACTGTACAGGCGAGCTATCTTGACAAAATCCTGGAGGCATGGAAACACAGGAAGATTAGCAGGCACTGGGCCATGCTCGACGGCCTACGGCAGGCAAAAAATCTCCTGAGACCAGGCTGTTTTAAAGCCAAGGAAATCCTAAGCCTCAGTAGGCTTGAAATCAGCCTACTAACCGGATTCATGACTGGTCATGGACCAGTTGGGTACCATCTGAAGAGAATAAAACTCTCAGACACGGACATATGCCGATACTGCATAGAGCAGTGCGAGACCACCACTCACCTGCTCTGTTCTTGCCCGGCACTCGCCACCAAGCGATTGAAATACCTCAACAAGGCGTTTCCACAGCCTGATGAGATAAAAACATTTAATCCCAGATCAATCGTAGCGCTTATCAAAAGCCTTAGATTGAGCTGGTGTTAACAAGACACGGGATAGCACAATAGATCACCTCTGGTCGCAGTGCACAATTGTCCCTCTCCTAATAATAATAATATAACTATATATGTCACTCAGGAGCCGTTTCTATTTTGGCTCTTTTCAACACGGTCTTGGGTACCCACCACGGTCTTGGGTACCCACCAAAATGAGCATTTTTCACTTAGGTAATCACCAAAAGTATTTCTCTCTCGCTCTTTTTTTGCCTGCCGAGTAACATCTCTTTCTAACTGGCGCGAAATGTCCCGCCCAAAATCTATGAGAGTGACATATATAGTAATATATGGTTATTAACAGGGCTGATCAAAATATTTATTTAAATAATAAATATTTATTTAAATATTTCGACTCTTCTGGGCAAAAATAAATATATCAGCAAATTTTGATTTTCCGTAAATATTTCGGCTAAAATTTCATATTACATACGAATATGCAGTAGATATACTCGTAATACTCGTAATAAGCATGCTTTCCAATCAGATAAACATAATTCATAACGCTGTGACGATTTGTTTTCAAAAATGCTTGCACGTTGCTCTTGCGCGCGTTTCAAATTCATAGTAGGCTTTGGAAAATCAAAAACACTGCTCTTGCGCGCGTTTCAAATTCATAGTAGGCTTTGGAAAATCAAAAACACTGCTCTTGCGCGCGTTTCAAATTCATAAATATGATTCCCACAAAAATACTGGATTTGCTACGTTGCCAAAAATTTCAATGATATTAAGTGGTCATAAATTCAATGAGCCAGATAAATATATTGATGAATTAACGCCAAACGAGTTGCAAGCATTTAAATACGCACCAGTCGTCAGCTGTGATGTTGAAAGATATTTCTCTGATTATAAACGAGTCTTAGACAATAGCCGACGTTCATTCATTTTTGAAAATCTTCGAAAACATCTCATAATTTATTGCAATAAGTTTACTTAAACCAATAATATATGGAAAATACCTTTGAAATAAATTTTTATCGTAAATATTTATCGCAAATATTTTGAGTGTTTTTTCTTAAATATTAAATAAATATTTTGAAGTTTTTTCATAAATATTTTGATTAGCCCTGGTTATTAAGAAGCGAATAAAGCAAGACGTTTGTCGAATGATTTATGCGAATTGATTTTCGGAATATTTTTACGAAAGGTTATACCTCGAGTGCCATATACTACGTTTATGCATCATGTTAACCCGGGTATATTCAACTCAGGTCAATTCAACCCCCTCGCATAAACGCTATTTATAACCGAGTTAGAGAATTTAATCGGGTTGAATAAACACATTTATTTAAAGTGGGTAGAAAATTCAACTCGAGTTGAAGTTTGTGCATAAACACGAGGGCTTAGGCAAATCGAAGCGAATGACAAAAAATCCAACTCATTTCGACTTTTAGTCATGCATTGTAATGTGTGTCCCATACATTTATATTTCTAAAAACATAATTTTCGTGTATGTCATGCCGCATCGCTGTTCAGTGTCTCTTAAGAATAAAACTGGGTTAGTCTTTTAACTCAAGTTCAAAATTGCCCGTTTATGCTCAGGTTTTTTACCCGGGTTGAATATACCTGGGTTAACATGATGCATAAACGTAGTAATACACTGTGGAGATTGAAGCATACGAAATTTTAAATCTATTCATCTGTCTTTTTCAAGACAATGTTTTTTCGAATATTTTTCATTAATTGTATTAGTTTTATTTCTAATAGTTTTTGGCGTATAACGCATTTTTTGGCTTAAGAACTCATTTTTGTTTATATATTTGCATGTTTTTTTCGTTTTTAGGATTAGCCTAGCTTCGATTTTGATGAACTCATCAATTCCTTAAAATAAGGCTTTTTATTTTGAAATTTCAATATTCCTTTTTTTTAATTTTAACATAATGTAGTTTTATTTTAAAATGTTCACTGACACTGAAAAATGGACCACTACAATTCTTTCAGTGCAAAGCAGAGAGCTAATTTCGTTAAAACAATGCTTTGTGAGTTTAGTTTGTCATGTTATATATGTTTGTCATGAATGCTTCTGGAGGATAGGTAAGACCTATGTCGCTCGTCTTCGCAAAATGAAGAGCGAATTTGTATTTTATGAAGTTGTTGCACCACTTCATTTTCATGAGATTAGGTTTGCTTATGTATTGCTCCCAGCTCTGGTTAAGAGCCATCAGTATAAATTTCAATTGTGTCCCGGCTGGTTTGTAGACCATCGCACCACTCCGCCCTGCTCGGTACGCGGGTTGTATATTCGCATTCGAAGCAGAGCGAGGGGGTGCGATAGTCAATATCAGTCGGGATTCTGAAATCTTTTGTCAAGATTTGTGAGTGACCAGTGTCTGTTCTGGTCCATTGGCGGACGGTATATATAGCGCAGCCGCGATCTTTGCTTGTTGTCTGATGAGGAGTGATCTTGATCAGTGCTCTTATTACCAGTAAAGCGGACTGTCTCCTCACCCTGTCTAAGGCTTGAATATACGAGGATTTATAGGTGATCGGCCACCAAAAGGTTGAGCCGTATAGAAGGATCGGTTCTAACACAGCTTGGTAGAGCCATAGTGTAGAATTGGGGGAAAGTCCCCATTTTGTGCCTATTGCCATTTTACAGCAGTATAACGCACAGAGTGCTGTTTTGGCTCTCTCCTTGGTGTTTTCTCTCCATAGGAGCTTAGAGTCGAGTATCAGCCTTAAGAATTTGATTTGGCTGGTTAGTTTCAAGACAACCCCATTTAATTTTGGTAGGTTGAAAGATGGGATCTTGTATTTTCTGGAGAAGAGTACGAGTTCCTTTTTATTAGGATTGATTTTAAGTCCACACTCCCCGCTCCATCGGCTGAGTGTTTTTAGTAGCGTTCTCACTTTGCTCCGATCAGAGTAGATTTACTCCATTTTTTTAAAAACTTTGAAATCTACTCCGTCACTACTTTTCTATGCGAATATACTCCGTTTTTAAATTTCCCAATTATAATAACCGCACTGATTTATTTTATATTTTTCGATTTATTTCGAGCGTACTTATTTCGCGTGTCTGCTAGTAAAGCGGAAGGCAGAGAGAGAGAGAGAGAGAGCCAAACCGGGAAAAAGCAAATTCAACATGGCATCCGCTAGTGTAATACATTACAACTCGGCCAATCTGACAATCAATCGACCTCGATTTCATTATACTAATCCTCGTTTTCTAAATACTCATAATCGGTATAATAATCCTCGCTCAAATTTGTGAAAGATTCGTTTGTGTTGCCTTCATCATCTTCCAAACGTTCACAATGATATGGCTCCAACCATTTCTTCATTCTAGTAGAATCGACTACACTGTTGTATGGTATTTGCGTTACTTGACAAGTATCTAAGTCAGTCACTACATATCGATCATGACCTAGTCGTTTTCGGACCACATACGGCCCTTTATAGTTTGGAATCAGTTTTTTATTTTTACCAATAGTGGTATCCACATTTTTTATTACCACAAAATCCCCTACCTGAAATTCTTTAGCGCACGTGTGCCTTTCGCCAAAATACTTTTGGTTGACCGCTTGAGACTTACGAATCATATCTTCTGCTTCAGCTCGAATATCACTTAAGCTTTCAGTTTCTCTTGAATATTCCTCATGCAGGTACTCTGTCAGCTCATCGACTACAGGCCCTCTTTGTTCAATACCAAATAATAATTTACTAGGCGACTGCCTGGTTGCACAATGTGTAGAGTTATTAAGTGCCAATTCCACCTCAGCTAACTTTCTTTTCCAGTCATTGTGGCTCAAAGGGTCAGTTATCTTAGAAAGGATTGCCTTCAACGTTCGGTTAACTCTCTCTACTTGTCCATTCGACTGGGGGGATGCTACTGCATTCACGACCCGTGTAATTCCATTCTCTTCGGCAAATTTTTTAAAATCGTAAGACATGAAACATGTACCCCGATCATGTACTATTCTTTTAGGGCGACTATAGTCTGCAAAATACCGTTTCAAGGAACATATAGTTTCTTTAGAGCTAGTATTGACAGCATACAATTTAGTGAATTTGGTAAACGCATCGACAACGACTAACACATGTTTGTGCTTTGAGTTTAAAACTTCTAGTGGTCCAAAATGATCAATGTGTAACGTGTCCCATGGTTCCGGCTTCTTTGGAATGTTGTATAAACTACGCACATTACTTCTGACTGGTGCAGAATAATAAATACACTTGAGGCAGTTACGGATAAACTTATTTAACTTTTCCCTCATAGATGGAAACCAATAATGTTTTTTGATCTGATTAGCACATTTATCTATGCCAAGGTGACCGTAATTCTCATGCACAGTTCTCATTACACTCTGCTCCATTTCTTGTGGCACATACAGCTGTTGATACGGACCACTGACACGAAAGACCAACCCATTATTTAGCTCATACCCCTGTACATCGGCTTCTTCTAACTTCTGCTTCAGACTATTTATTATTGGATCCCGTGACTGTGCAATCTGTATGTTTAGATCAACATCGTTTTCTACAATAGTACTTATACTAGGCAATCTGCTTAATGAGTCAACATGTAACATCTGATCTCCTCCCCTATGACGAACTTTGAAATCAAACATCTGGAGGCCCAAGGTCCATCGGGCAATCCTTGGGTTAATGAGTTTCTTGTCCAAGGCTTGCACCAGAGAATTACAGTCAGTTACTATTGTGAACGGGATTCCATCTAACATGGTTCTGAACCTTTCTAAAGCATTTACAATGGCCAATGTTTCCAATTCAAAACTGTGATAGCGCGTTTCAGGATCCGTAGTGGTCCTTGAATAATAAGCCACAGGGTGAAATTTCCCATCGTCCTGCTTCTGTAGTAAAATAGCACCATAGCCATGGGAGCTAGCATCGGTATGTAATTCTGTTTCTCGCTTAGGATCGAAAATGCATAACACGGGTGACTCCAACAATTTATCTCTGAGTGTTTCAAAAGCATAACTACATTCATCTGTCCATAAAAATTTTGCACCACTCTTAAGAAGCTGATTTAACGGCCTTGCTATCTTAGAAAAGTTTTGGATAAATCGCCTAAAATATGAAAAAAGACCTATGCATCGTTGAACCTCCTTAGTATTTGTAGGCACCGCATACTTTCGTATTGCTTTGAGGTGAACATCATTTGGCCTTATTCCTTTTTCACTAACACAATACCCCAAATATTCCAATTCACAGTACCCAAACTTGCATTTTTTCAAATTTAGTTTCAATCCCGATTCAGACAACAAATACAAGGTTTCGGCCAGCACTTCACAATGCTCAGACATAGTCTTCGTGGCTATATTAATATCGTCTAGATAGACAACAATTTTCCTTGCTTCAATGAGCGGGTTTAGAACTTGGTTAATCAACCTCTGAAAAACAGGAGGCGCATTCGTCAACCCAAACGGCATGTAACAAAACTCATACTGGCCCATTGGAGTCACAAAAGCAGTCAGCGGAATAGAAGCCTCCTCCATCGGCACCTGATGAAAGCCACTTTGTAGGTCAAGCGTACTAAAAAGCCGTTTCCCCCCTAATTATTCCAAACAATCTTCAATCAAAGGCAATGGAAAATGATCCCGGACAGTTATTTTATTGAGAGCTCGGTAGTCCACACACATTCTTAATTCACCATTCTTTTTACGCACAAGCACAATCGCCGAAGCATAAGGTGAACTACTTGGTCAAATTGTGCCTTGAGACAACAAATCATCAATTGTCTTTTGCACTTCCACCTTCTCTCTATACGACAAACGCCGAGGGCTGCTGTACACTGGCACGTCGGAATTTACTTTTATTTTCATAGAATAGCCGCTAAGTTGCCGACTTTTGCCCGTTATTTTTACATAATTATTCATAACAACAGCCTTTAGAGCATCTGCATCAGACCTGCATAACTTATTATCCACATCGACTAACTTTTCGAGTTCGTCGGCCTCAGCATGTTCGACCAAAAGTATTACTTCTTCATAATCTACCAAATCTCCTGTCTCAATTAGTCTGGCTACACTCTTCTGCGACTGAAAACGTTTCTCGCAGGATAAAAGATCTTCTATTAAATTCACTTCTACATCGTGCCTACAATGCATATTCATTTCACCGTTATCAATTGCTTCTACCTCTGCTTCTGTCTTTATTGGAACCGAATCATCATGATTTGTCTGCTTAAATATGTCCAACAACTTAAGTGCACTGATAACGATGTCCGGAGGCATACAGGGTTTATTTACCTTTCTTAAGTTCAACAATTCATTTTTACAGTATCTATTGTTTTTAAAATGGCATAGATGAACATTTATTTTATTTAATATATCGCGTCCAATTAACAATGGCAAGACAGCTTCATCATCTGGTAGTACAAAGAAATTATGAATTAAAACATGATGTCGAATAACAAATTTACACCTTACGGTTCCACACGTACTCAATTTCTTATTTCCCATGCCACAATATTGGGTCAACCTCCGTTCACCGTACTTCGAGAACGGTAAAAAAGATTTCTTGATAGTGCTAATTGGACTGCCAGAATCGAACAAGGCCATAAAAAAAAAATAGGTTCAGTGCACTTATTTTGCTGATAGAAGGCAACACTTACCGGATTAATATGTTGGAGCTTATATGCTAACTGGAAATCGTCTTGTTCGTCTCCACTAACATCTGGTTGAACGACTGCTACCGCTGACGATACGGCTGACCTCTTTTTTGGGCAATTGTGACGCATGTGTCCGACTTCACCACATATGAAGCAGCTATTTGGTATACGTTTTGGCGCTGTGCAAGCGCTCTGATAATGTCCATACGCAAAACAGTTATAGCACCGAACGGAGGACTTCTCACTTTTGGCACCGACGCTTGCAGCTTCACCTGGCTTCTGTTTAGAGACCCCTGTCGACGCAGCAGCTTTCACTGGCACTAACGCTGGAATGCGTCTCTTCTTCTCGTACATTTCTATAAGGACTTTCAGCTCTCTGATAGTAGTAGCGCCATACAGTATGTTATGTTCCAGGCTTAAATGCTTACTTTGTTCCCCTGAAATCTTATTTATTTTTCTTTTCTTTCAGAGTCCCGGATCTTCTCTTTACTGTACCGTGTGCCTGGCAGTTCCGGCTGCTTCAGTCATGTGGGCTCTTTTTACAGTAAGGACCGGGTCGCTACATATTATTTTTATTAAGCCCAGTACAATCAGACAAATCTGCACACGGAATTTAGGTTTGGAACGCTGAACCTATCTATTCTTTGTATAACCAGATATATCGGTATATCGACAGGAAATTTAGTAGCATCCGAATTTGTGAGCTACTCTGTACCCTCCCATCCTTGACCCCTTAGCTGTAAGTTAGAGTCCCGTAGAAAGAACACCAGTATTATTTCAGATTTCAGACCAATGAAATTTAATTAACACATTTTCTTTTAGCTTAACTTAGTAATTACTTAAATCCGTGTTTTCAAATAATGACGCTACGGTTTTAATTTTATTCGAAATAATAGCTTTATCCAATTGGCTCAGAGCTCTATCCATCACAAAATTGGTTCAAAGCTGGACTAAAAGAACTTAAAGAATTATCTAAGTTCATCCACGAAGTAAAGTATGACTTAAAGAAATTCTTAGTTCGATCTTTTTTTTTCTTATTTAATGGTGATTAATTTTTTTTTTTCGTTACAACTTTATTTGGTTTCTTTGATTAGATCCCATACGAAATCAAATGTCGAATAGTCAGATAATTTTTAATTTAAATTTTTGCTCCTTTTCTTTCAACTACTTATGCGAATTTTCTTTGGCCCTTAATAAAAAAATAATTGCCGCCAGTTGTTGCCTTTCTATCCTCTCCTTCTTTTTTCTCTTTTTTCTTTCTTTTATATTCCCCTTTAAACCAACGTATAAAAGTATTCAAACGGTCTCGCAAAAAAAAACAAAGCACTAGTCGAAAAGAAATAAAATGAAATGACTTACATTGCATTTACGTTTACATACATAGATATGTGCAGGCGATGTGCATACTTCGTGCTGTAGTTGTCCGTCCGTTGAAGGCCTTCGCGGAATCGGGCGCAGAAGAGTTTTACGAACACACATATATGTACGTATGTATGGAATATGTATGTATATATTGAATGCTAGATATGTGGAAAGAATGTGTGTATTAGTTATGTTTTTTTTTCGAGACTCGACCGTTAAACTACAAAAAAATATGACATTACCTCGCCTACGAACTTTAACTTATCTTAACCAATCACATAAAACAATTGATATTCCAATTGTAATCCACATTAAGTTAATTCCTCCAACAATTTCGGGGGGGGGGTTTTTTCTTCGGAGTAACAGCACTTCAGAACGTGGCTAGAAGCCACGAGTTACCAGAAATCCGGAAGCTGTACTTTGTCCTCCAGAGCGACAGACTGATCTAAGACCACGTGTCTCGGTTTCCGGAAAATTCCAAAAAAAATTTAGCCTGGGCCCTGCAGTACGGCCCAGGGAGTCGACTTCACGTCGTGAATCTTCAGAGAAATGGATTCCTTTTCGGATGCCGGTCGATTTGTCTGCCCGAGAATGAAGCGATAAAATAATGGCCACGAGGCTTCACTATCATCCTACTTACATACATTCGCTCTTCCGAGCTGGGTCAATAACTGGACTCCAAGGTGATCACGCGAGATCGAATCAATTCGATTGGGAAAAAAACTCACTGAAATCCGTCCGGAAATAAAATTTCACGACGTTCAAAAAATTTGCTTTCCGCACTTATATTTTATTCTTTTTTTTTCGAGCCTCTAAGACTTTTGCTCGAACCGAACGCACCAAAGGTTATATTGTCTTTAATAAGAGAATTCAAACGAGGAAAGATGCCAGAGTCAAATTGTGGCTGCTTTTCTACTTATTTCCTCTTACACTCTCTTTGTCTTCTCATCTTCTGGTTGTCGATGGCCAGAGAGACAAGCAGTGTAGCCACTTCTACAGAATATGCGTTAGATCTACCGCATGTATTGTCCGATTTGACACTACCGATTCTATCTTACCGGGTCTAACATCTACATACTTTTCGAAGCACAATTTTTCTATTACTTTTGCAAGCAAACAATCTTATTACACTTGACTTAAATTCAGGAAACAGTTACAGATAAGTCTCGGTGATCAGGTAAATGTTTTGATAGAAAAACTACCAAATTTTGCAGCAATCTACCGAAATTTCTCTGGCGCAATACTAGCTGCTTTTAGTTGCCTTACTACAGCACAGGTTTTGAAGTAAATTCATGCAACTGAAAAACTTGAAAAAAAAGGCAAAGTGGGGAATATATTCCTACTCTCGCGATTGTATGTCCTTTTTATGATAAATGTTTCTTTTCGAGGTTGCTTCGTCTTCTAATTCGTACAGACTGTTGCCTTTTATGGCCGTAACCCTGGCTTTCAAAAATTTTGGTACAAATTTTGCATTTAAATTTTTTGTTGCATCACTAAGCACAAAATTCCTGCGGTAAACAATATCTCCAACCTTATAAGTCTTGTCTGAGCTTCTTAAATTGTATCTTTGTGCGGATTTTTGAAAAGCGGTTTCAATGTGTTCACGGATATTTTGACGGATGAGTTTCAGGCGGTCTTCTTTAGAAAAATTTTCGTCTTCGAGTGAGCCTAAGGCTTTTAATAGAGCAAAATCTTTGCCATGAGTGATCATAGATTGACCGAACAAAGCAAAATAAGGCGTACACGCTATGGTTTGGTGATAAGAGCTCCTGAGCGCTTCCGCGATATCAGCTAAGTGCTCATCCCATATCGTTTGGTCGTTAGACAAATATGACCTTATTCCGGCAATTATAGAGCGATTTACACGCTCACTTGCATTTGCTTGTGGGCTGTACAGTGCTGTAAAATGGTGGGAGACCCCTCTTTCTGTCAAAAACCTTCGAAATGTTTCGGCCTTAAACTGTTTGCCATTATCAGTAAGAATTTTTTCGGGTGTACCGAAAATTGGAAACACAGATTTGGCAAGATACTCAATTACAACAGCTGTAGTGAATTTCTTCACGGGTGTTAACAGGGGGAATTTGGTTAAACTGTCCAAAACAATAAGAATTCCAATGTGGTTTAACTTAGATCGCGGATATGGTCCCAAAAAGTCTAAGTAGAGCATTTGGAAGGGTCGGTCGACCGTGAAATGAGATTTCATGGGAGGGCGGAGACATGAATTGGGAGCTTTGCACTGGCGACAAACGTCACAGTTGTTGACAAAATTTTTCACATCGATTATCATCTTCGGCCAATACAAATTTCGCTTAAGTCTTTCCAAAGTCTTCCCTATCCCACCATGGTTTTTGTTTGGAGGAGAGTGCGCTTGTTCGATTACTGAGTTGCACAAAGAGCTTGGCACCCAAAATTTCCAGTTAAAAGCTTCCCTTGCTGGATCACCGTCCGAATGTTCAACACGTTTATAAACCAATCCATTAAGTATCTGCAGATCAGGTAGATGGTTTGAATTTTTAGCGACATTTTCCCTAAGTTCCTTATAGTGGTCAGATTGAAATTCGACAGAAGTTAAATCAATAATAGGGGCAAAATCGATCTCAGCTATCTCTTCGAAATTTTGCCTCGACAAAGCATCGGGTACAATATTTTTCGATCCTTTACGGTGCTCGATTGTAAAGTCGAATCCCTGCAACTTTAACGACCATCTAGCAAGCCTACCACCAAGGTCAGACTGCCTCATCAGCCACTGAAGGCTGGCATGGTCAGTCACAATTTTGAAATTCTGGCCTTCTACATACGCACGAAATTTTTTCAGACTGAGTACAGCAGCTAGACATTCTAATTCGGTCACGCTGTAGTTACCTTGTGCCTTATTAAGTTTTTGCGAAAAGTATGCCACTGGCGTCTCGATACCTTCATCATTTTCTTGCGCTAGGACGGCACCTACTCCTAACTTGCTGGCGTCACATTGAATAATAAATGGTTTTTTATAATTTGGACTAGCAAGCACCGGAGCAGTAACAAGTGTTCTTTTAAGTGTGTCGAACGCGATTTGGGCCTCGTCGTTCCACTTGAAATCTTTACCTTTCCTTAAAAGGTTAGTAAGTGGGGTGGTGAGAGCAGCATAGTTCGCTATAAAACGGCGGTACCAGCCGGCCATACCAAGAAATCTTCTTAATTGCTTAACCGTCTTTGGCACTGTAAAATTTTCGACAGCCGATACTTTCTCGGAATCAACTCGCAATGTTCCCTGACCAACAATATAACCAAGATAACGAACCTCTCTTATACAGAATTTACTTTTGCTGATGTTAATGGTCAAATTAGCTTTCCGCAACTGACAAGCGACTTCTGTCAACACGGACATATGTTTCTCAAAGTCTTCAGAAATTATGAGGAGATCATCAAGGTACACGAAGACTTCGGATTTTAAGTAAGGAGGGATGACGCGATCCAGTAGCCTGCATAAGGCTTGAGGCGTGTTGCATAAGCCGAACGGCATTACACAATACCTATACAGCGGCCTATTTGGTACGGTAAAACATGTAAGGTCTCGGGAATTCGGATCTAAAGGGATTTGCCAGAAAGCTCTTCGAAGATCTAACGATGTTATGAACGTGGCTTTAGGCAAGCGACTAAGAATTCCTTCTATGTGAGGTAAGGGATACGCATCTTTGATTGTTTTACTGTTAACGACACGCGAATCAAGACATAACCGGACCTTTGGGGGTTTTCTCACCAAAACAACAGGGCTAGACCATGGAGAACTACCAGCCTCTTCAATCACTTTCAGTTTAAGCATTTCATCAATTTCTGCATGAACAAGCTTTTCGACAGCAGGAGAAATAGGAAAATATCGTTGCTTGACTGGGCGTGATTTTTCTTCCAATTCTATTTTATGCTCTAGCAACTGGGTTTTCCCTAATCCTTCTATCTCAAAAGAGGGAAACAAATTTTTCACTACTTGTAGACGTTTTTTCTGCTCAGCCGTAAGTGGAATTGAAGTCGGATCGTTATCAGGTTCCATTTCTATGCTTCCTACTATATTTGGCGCTACTTCAAAACTTTTCCAAAAATCGATGCCTAGGATTACTTCGTGTCGGATACTAGGAACAACGTAAAATTGGATATTGTGGGATTTACCCTGAAATTCAACTGGCAGTTTAATTGTGCCCAATACCTTTTGTTCCTTTCCATCTGCGGTGTACACAGTTATAAATCTATTTTTAAAGTTGGGATTCTTCGAAATCTGTAATGCTAAATTATTGCCAATGCATGAAACTTGCGCTCCGCTATCCAGAAGACCTAGATATTTCTGTTCATTAATTTGAATTTGCGCATACGGACGTAAATCGGAAATTTGATTTTGAATGACTGCAATGGAGTTTTTAAGATTTTTTTGAAATGAAAAAACCTTTTTCCAGAAATCTCTTATGCGTGTTGCGTTTCTTGTGAGTTTTTTCCTATACTTATTAGCGTTCTCACCAAAGATTTCTTTTCTTTTTTCTAAGTACTGTTTAAGACGCTCATCATATGGGATAATATTATAGAGGTGGGGATTTTGACAAACAGGCTCAAGCGGCTTATTTGTACAAATCTTTAATCTTTGCGAAGGTTTGGTTTGGGCCCTTCGCTCGCTCTCCCGTTTCCCGAACACGACTTGCAATTGGGTTTGTAAACATTTTGTGTTCCACAGCCGTAACAGAAAATGGACCTATCCTCTAAACAATCGTAGAACTTATGACCTTCCTTTCTACAATTCCAGCAACTAACATTTGGACCTCGCTTATTCACTTCTGAGATCTCTACTTCTGCATTTTCCTCAAGAACATCAATATCTTGTTCTATGCTATTTACTTGTCGTCTCGCTATTTGTGAGCGATTAGGTTGGTTAACATTTTGCAACGGACTAGTTTTTTGAATTTCGTTGAAAAAACTTTCGCCTTTGAGACAAACTGCTCGCAATTCAGCCAAGGACCTAATATGAAGATAAAGTAATTGTTGGCGTATTCGTGGTCTAAGTCCTCGCTGTAAGACTTCCACCAATTCAATTTCGGACATAGGGTGCGATAAGTTTTCGGAAATTTTTAGGACCGAGTTTTTATACTCATCAAAACATTCTAAGGGGCCTTGTCTCCTAGCCCTCATGGATTCTTTAACCTCAGTGTCTGACCGATGGTCTCCGAAATTTACTCGCAAAGCCTCGCATAATGCTGGCCATGTCACTCGATCGACTGACCGCCTGTAGCGCCAGTACCAATCACGAGCTTCATTGGTAAACAAACTTTGAATGTGTTCACATAGCAAATTAAAGTTTCCACCAAGGGTGTCGATAACTTGACTCTCTATGCGATAAATGAAACCTTCAGCAGTCAGCTTATTAGTTCCATCGAACTTTATATCCCAATTGGATATGATTTGAGCAACTTTTCCCGATTGTGTCACGGATGAAGCATTGCTTAAACGATTCGGTTCCATCTGATTATGCGGAAAATTAGTACTATTCGACTGGGTAGGAAGATGCGGAATATCTTGTGGCCAAAAATTAGGAACATTATTTGAGAAATTCACATTCGACGAGGGAAAAGCTGAATTTAATCTCTCAATTATTGGTCCCAAGGAGTTTTCAACGGAAGCTGTGACCATCTGTGTAACTCTGGACTCTAAACTTTCAACAAAGGTTGATTGTCTTGCCGTCAAAATAGCACTAACTATATTTCTGATCCTTGTTTCTTCTTGATTGGTGTTCGAGTCTACTCTCGGATTTAGTTGACCATTCTCCCTAGCTGCTTCAGAGGTCGAAGGTTGATCGGCCTGCGTATTAGGACCACCAGCGCTACTGATATTGTTTCGCGGTGACGTTATTTGATTTACATTTTGAGGTCTGGGTTGAGGTCTGTTGTTATTAGCGGATGGACAACGAAAATCTCTACTGTTACATGCAGCTCTGCATTGTGGACATGAAGAATTTCTTTTCAGCCATCCTAGCAAGCATTCTTTATGAAACAAATGTTGACATGCAGTTGTTAAAATATTCGCACGTTCTTTGAAAGTTTCCCTACAAATGGTGCATATGTTCTGAGATTGCTCAGGCAGGTTTTCGCCGCTATGCCGAACCGACATTTCAAGGAATTCAAATATGTCAGGAATTGGAAATGTTTTGAGAAAACGAAATACGTAACTAACAAAACCAAAACAATTTCAAAATATATGAGAAAAAAAAAAAAAAAAGGTCTTACTCTCCAAAATAAAATATAGTGTTCTTTCTTCTTTTCCGTCTGATATTCCGATATAAAAAGCAAGTATTCTAGTATACAAGAAAGTGTAAAATTTTCTTTTATTTAAATTTGGGATTTTATGATTCACCTACAAATACGGCAATAGCTCCGGATATTAAACCCAAGTAGTAAAGATTCCGTGAAATGCGTAAATCGGATAATTTTACGTTAAAGTTCCTTCGCTTTACAAATGTTAATTGGTGAGACGATCCAGCATTTAGCCAGATTAGCAAAAATCCGAACCAACATTCGTAAATTGAATCACTGAACAAAGGTTTAAAGCGGATGTCATGATAATGATTCGAAGAAGATGGCTTGTTTTGGAACACTGGCAACACTCAACAGTGATTACCAACTATGTTCAAACCATTATCCAACAAGACAACTAGATTTAATAAAAATAAATGGCATTGTTCCAAAATCAGCCTTGATGATGTTATGGGTAAAGTGAAAGCCTTAAAAGGTTTTATTTTGTTTATTAATTTTCAGAAAAAATTCAAAATCAAAACTAACACTGCGAAAGAATATATACGTGTATAGTTAAAGTCTTTAAACGGTAGAAGAAATGTGCATTTAGCCCACTTTCTTAAAATTCCTGAATAAAGCCTCAGCCTATAATGCTACAATTAAATCAAGGTTATAAAAATATGAAATGCATTGAACTCGAATAAAAACCTTCCTTAGGCCCCACGACGTTGGGCGCCATTCTGTTATGTTCCAGGCTTAAATGCTTACTTTGTTCCCCTGAAATCTTATTTATTTTTCTTTTCTTTCAGAGTCCCGGATCCTCTCTTTACTGTACCGTGTGCCTGGCAGTTCCGGCTGCTTCAGTCATGTGGGCTCTTTTTACAGTAAGGACCGGGTCGCTACATATTATTTTTATTAAGCCCAGTACAATCAGACAAATCTGCACACGGAATTTAGGTTTGGAACGCTGAACCTATCTATTCTTTGAATAACCAGATATATCGGTATATCGACAGGAAATTTAGTAGCATCCGAATTTGTGAGCTACTCTGTACCCTCCCATCCTTGACCCCTTAGCTGTAAGTTAGAGTCCCGTAGAAAGAACACCAGTATTATTTCAGATTTCAGACCAATGAAATTTAATTAACACATTTTCTTTTAGCTTAACTTAGTAATTACTTAAATCCGTGTTTTCAAATAATGACGCTACGGTTTTAATTTTATTCGAAATAATAGCTTTATCCAATTGGCTCAGAGCTCTATCCATCACAAAATTGGTTCAAAGCTGGACTAAAAGAACTTAAAGAATTATCGCAGTTCATCCACGAAGTAAAGTATGACTTAAAGAAATTCTTAGTTCGATCTTTTTTTTTCTTATTTAATGGTGATTAATTTTTTTTTTTCGTTACAACTTTATTTGGTTTCTTTGATTAGATCCCATACGAAATCAAATGTCGAATAGTCAGATAATTTTTAATTTAAATTTTTGCTCCTTTTCTTTCAACTACTTATGCGAATTTTCTTTGGCCCTTAATAAAAAAATAATTGCCGCCAGTTGTTGCCTTTCTATCCTCTCCTTCTTTTTTCTCTTTTTTCTTTCTTTTATATTCCCCTTTAAACCAACGTATAAAAGTATTCAAACGGTCTCGCAAAAAAAAAACAAAGCACTAGTCGAAAAGAAATAAAATGAAATGACTTACATTGCATTTACGTTTACATACATAGATATGTGCAGGCGATGTGCATACTTCGTGCTGTAGTTGTCCGTCCGTTGAAGGCCTTCGCGGAATCGGGCGCAGAAGAGTTTTACGAACACACATATATGTACGTATGTATGGAATATGTATGTATATATTGAATGCTAGATATGTGGAAAGAATGTGTGTATTAGTTATGTTTTTTTTTCGAGACTCGACCGGGGTTTTTCTTCTCGGAGTAACAGCATCTATCAGAACGTGGCTAGAAGCCACGAGTTACCAGAAATCCGGGGAAGCGGTTTTAGTACTTTGTCCTCCAGAGCGACAGACTGATCTAAGACCACGTGTCTCGGTTTCCGGAAAATTCCAAAAAAAATTTAGCCTGGGCCCTGCAGTACGGCCCAGGGAGTCGACTTCACGTCGTGAATCTTCAGAGAAATGGATTCCTTTTCGGATGCCGGTCGATTTGTCTGCCCGAGAATGAAGCGATAAAATAATGGCCACGAGGCTTCACTATCATCCTACTTACATACATTCGCTCTTCCGAGCTGGGTCAATAACTGGACTCCAAGGTGATCACGCGAGATCGAATCAATTCGATTGGGAAAAAAACTCACTGAAATCCGTCCGGAAATAAAATTTCACGACGTTCAAAAAATTTGCTTTCCGCACTTATATTTTATTCTTTTTTTTCGAGCCTCTAAGACTTTTGCTCGAACCGAACGCACCAAAGGTTATATTGTCTTTAATAAGAGAATTCAAACGAGGAAAGATGCCAGAGTCAAATTGTGGCTGCTTTTCTACTTATTTCCTCTTACACTCTCTTTGTCTTCTCATCTTCTGGTTGTCGATGGCCAGAGAGACAAGCAGTGTAGCCACTTCTACAGAATATGCGTTAGATCTACCGCATGTATTGTCCGATTTGACACTACCGATTCTATCTTACCGGGTCTAACATCTACATACTTTTCGAAGCACAATTTTTCTATTACTTTTGCAAGCAAACAATCTTATTACACTTGACTTAAATTCAGGAAACAGTTACAGATAAGTCTCGGTGATCAGGTAAATGTTTTGATAGAAAAACTACCAAATTTTGCAGCAATCTACCGAAATTTCTCTGGCGCAATACTAGCTGCTTTTAGTTGCCTTACTACAAGTATGGAGACCAGGGATGTTCTATCGTTGAGCCCGTCGATAATTAAATCAATTAGATCCGTCTCCGATATGTTCGCACGGCTGGCTATGTACTGCATCTCGACTATGTACTGACGGGGTGTTTCATTAGACTTTAATACAAGAGCCCGTAGCTGTTGAAGGACATCCCGAACAGAGAACGAACGTTAGAATTCAGACAACAGGGCATCCCTCAATTCACCATAGCTGTGAACACGAACTACGTCAGTGAACCAGTTTGTCCCGTTCACTATACCGGAAAGCCTGAAACACGTTTTCCAAATCTCCAATCCACTTGTTCACATCTTGTGCATCCGAAGCGTCAAATTTACTAACCATTGCGTCAAGTATGCCAAGATCAATCTTACGGCTCTCCAGTTCATTAAGCTCATTTTGTAGCTGCATGAGCTCGAATCTCTTACGCACAAATTCCGATTGTTTGTCTAGTTCGGCTGCGTCCCGCGCATCTCGCATGGCTACCTGTGAATCGAACGGCTGCTGCGCGCCACTCATCGCCTCTGGCCACCACTGTCTTACTTGTGCTTCTGGCTGCCGTTGTTGTTGTAACGAGTCTGACTGTTGTTGTGATGAGGCTACTGGTTATTGTTGTTGTGGCAACATTTCTGGCTGCTGTTGTTGTTGCAATGCTTGCAGCTGTTGTTGTTGAAATACATCTGGCTGCTGCTGCTGTTGCATTAATTCTGGCTGTCGTTGTTGTATTTGCGGCTGTTGTTGTTGTTGCAATAATTCTGGCTGCTGTTGTTTCAATGCTTCTGACTGCTGTTGTTGTTGTTGCAATACTTCTGGCTGCTGTTGTTGCAATGCTTCTGACTGCTGTTGTTGTTGTTGCAATACTTCTGGCTGCTGTTGTTGCAATGCTTCTGACTGCTGTTGTTGTTGTTGCAATACTTCTGGCTGCTGTTGTTGTTGTTGCAATACTTCTGGCTGCTGTTGTTGTTGTTGCAATACTTCTGGCTGCTGTTGTTGTTGCAATACTTCTGGCTGCTGTTGTTGTTGCAATTCTTTTGGCTGCTGTTGTTCAGGAAGCCCACCACCGCCAATATGTTGATCATAGAGCGGTCTCAGTTGGATTACTGTAGATTCCGGATCGAAACGCACATTGGCGCTTCTTAATGCGCGCACGATATCTGCTCGTCTTAACGAGTTCGACATTTTATGTTAAAATAATGTTTTCTAATTAACACAGGGGAATAGATTCTTTGCCCCACACCTGATTTATAATAACCGAACTGATTTATTTTATATTTTGCGATTTATTTCGAGCGTACTTATTTCGCGTGTCTGCTAGTAAAGCGGAAGGCAGAGAGAGAGAGAGCCAAACCGGGAAAAAGCAAATTCAACATGGCATCCGCTAGTGTAACCATCTCTCTTGTCTAATAACCGGTCTACATATACTTTACAATAAGGCAACAATATTATGCGGGGTCTATACAAGCAATAAAGAAATACATTACACAATCTTTGAACTCTAGTTACAAAATGTAAGAAGTTAGCAAAGCATTCAATCTGTTTGACATTTGAGCCGTTTATTTTGAAAGTGGCATAAGTCACTTTTTTTTAAGTCGAGATATTTAAGGGTTTGCGTTTTAACACGTTTAAAAATATGGATGCTAACTTTCGAGAAGATTTACTTGTATTTGTTATCTCATGATACTGACATTTTTGAGTGCAAATTTTTTAAAAATGAAAAGATACCGTTCAATTGTATTTAGTGTTGCCATTAACTCGATTTTTTTGAAAAAGTGACTTATGCCACTTTCAAAATAAAGGGCTCATTTCTGTTGATATGAAAAAGATAACATTTGACGTTTTTTCAAACGAGTTTAGGTTTAAATAAGGATAGTGAAATCAATTTTTGTGTGAAGCCTCATTTTGGGCCTGTTTAATATGATGCAACCTATTTCCCTTTTTTAATCTGCTCCGCTATTTCCACTTTTACTCCGTTTTTTGTGGTTGCTTACTGCGGTTTTGTTGGTGAGTGATGGGAACGCTGGTTCTTAGATGTTGGGACATCATGTCCGACATGATGTCGAGGTGCTTACCGGTGACGGATATTGTAATGTCATCCGCGAACGCTACCACATTGCATCCGATGTCATCGAGTACAGTTAGCAGAAAGTTCACAACCAGATTTCAGAGAAGGGGGAGAGGACACCTCCCTGGCGTGTTCCTCGCTCCACTTTTCTGCTGCGCTGCGTGTTCCCCACCGACGCAGTGATAGTCCTATCAATAAGTAGACTTCTCACTATGCTATTTATCGTGCCATCAACTCCCAAGTTGGATAAAGTTGACGTCACAGCTTGTGGGCAGACGTTGTTGAACGCCCCCTCTATGTCTACAAATGCGCTGAGCGTGTATTCTATGTGAGAAAGTGATTTCTTAATTTGTTGGATTATTTTGTGCAATTCTGTCTCTACAGATTTGCCCTTGGTATAGGCATGTTGAGATCCAGATAGACTATCGATGCTGATAGTATTGTTTATGAAGTCGCCAAGGATCCTCTCGAAAGTTTTCAGAAGAAAGGATGCAAGGCTGATGGGACGGAAGTCCTTCGGTTTCGTGTGACTTGCTTTGCCTGCCTTAAGGATGAAGATTACTCTGTACTGCCGCCATTTAACGTTAATATGAGAGAACTTCATACAAGCATTGTAAATCATTGTAAGCCAGGGAATCGCCCACTCCGACGAGCATTGTAGGTCGGCTGTTATGATGCCATCTGGGCTAGGGGATATAAAAGGGGCAAACGATTTGATCGCCCATTTAACATGGTTCTGACTTATTCTCCTTCTTGGCGAGGAATAAGAATCAGTGGAGTGATGTATGGGAGGAAGTCTGTGCTCAGACTCCTGGTAGCTTCCTGGGAAGTGAGTGTCCAGGAGGACCTCCAGAGTTTCTGAGAGAGCATCGGACCGGTCCCGTTCTCCCTTTTAATGCACCATGGGTACCTTGGCAACGAGCTCAGAATTTTGCGTAGGCGGTTCGTTTCGGAGACGCTTTCTATTTTATCACAGAAGGTTCTCCAAGACGGTCGCTTCGCTTTCCTGACTTCGTACTTAAATATTTGGAGGCTCTCCCTAAGGATTGCCAGTCCGATTTTCTTTCGGCTTCATTGAAGCATTTTCTACAGGTCCTCCTTAGAATAGCGATTTCCGCATTCCACCAGGGAGGTTTGAGTTTGTCCCTAGGTTTAGTGGGGTTACATACTGCTTTGGCCGCTGTTTCGTAGACCAACGTGAAAGTGTTTACTGTTTCATCTAAGCTGTGTATGCTCTGCATGGAAGCAGTTGTTGGATCAAGTGCATACTTTAGGGAGGATTGAAACTTCTCCCAGTTTTTACGTTTCCTATTCGTGAACATAACTGGAGTTTTAGTATCCAACTCCCCAACTATAAAGGTAATATACCTATGGTCTGACAATGAGCAGTCCAAAGAGACCATCTACTGCCGGACCAGGTTAGAGGATCGCTCACTAATTAATGTGAGATCTAGGACCTCGCTACGGTTCGAGTTCAAAAATGTTGCTTCCTCACCTATGTTCGCTACCGTAAGGCAGTTGCATAATATATAGTCAAATAGTGACTCACCTCTTTCATTCGTGTCGGTGCTGCCCCACACCTGATTATGGGAGTTGGCATCCGCCGCTATAATAACAGGGATGTGTATCAAGTTGGCTTCTGCTGTCAAGCCCCTTAGGAGGTTGCCTGGAGGGTTGGGCGCGTGGTCATGCGCCATGTAGCAGGACGCTATCCACAGTGGCGAACCTCTCGCTCTGACCGTTATGCTGGCGTTGTCGTCATCGCAGAACCTGTTGAGTGCATTCATATCAATTGAATTCTTCATTAAGATACATGCTTGTATCTTACCAGGTGATATCAGGGTGAATCCTGGATGGTTTAACCCACAAACCCGTTCATGCGAGACCCAAGTTTCGTGGATTAAACATATGTCCTCTCCTGTTTTTTCCTGACGGAGGAGTAGGGCTGCCGATGCAGCCTTAGAATGGTGAAGGTTGATCTGCACTACCTTCACCATTCTTTGGCTGACAGATGATTGTCCAGTTCAGATTGTCGTCTTCACCAGAAAAATTCTAAACCCAGGACAAGCTCAAAGAAGTCCTCCACCAGCTCGGTAGTCGAAGCTGTATTGCATCCGTCATCGGATTGCAGGGCCTCCTTCTCCGAGTTGTCTTCCGTTTGCACGGAGACCTGTGGCTCACTGCTCAGGTGAGGGAGTGCTGACGCTGAGCCGCTTGCTGCGCTACTGGTTTTGCCGCCCTTGTAGATGCGGAGCGTGGCCGACTCGAAACCGTAGTTGACCACGCCCTTCCTCTGAAGCAGTGGCATGAGGGACTCTTCATTTAGCACGATGAGTGCCTCATGCATGTTGCCGCGGGGCTCACCAGCCTTGATCACCTTCCAGTCATGGGTTGGGAGATCAAGGTTTCTGAGCTTCAGCACTTCGAGGATCTCCTCAGGCGACTATGGCTCGGTAGGTAGCCAAGCCTTTGATCTAGGTCGGCTAGGGATCTGGTCTTTAGTTACCGCCTTTATCAAGGCGCCGGCCCACACCTCTCCTACCTGCTCGATTGCTAGCGTGAACAGATCAGCTGAGCGTTGATCCGCACAAGCTACCAGCATTACGTGGCCCTGATACCATCCTGCGTCCCTGCATTCAGAAGAGGGACTAGGATGGGCACGGACGACGTCTCTGTAGACGCGCATTAGAGCCAGCTGTACCAACTTCCAGTTAGCTGAGGAGATGGTGCCGTCACTCATGTTGGCGTCAATGATAGCCCATTTGAGCGAGTTCTTTGCGATCTCGCTGTAGGGTCGTGTATTTGCGTTGGGCTTGGTGACAAGCCTGGGCTTCTTTCTACCTTGAGAGGTGGGGAAAGTGGTGGTTTCTACGGACCTTTGCCGTTTCTGAGTTGCCCCTGTGACAGGTGGCAGACCCTCGGGTCGAATTGCGACGTTTTTTCTTGGCTCACGCAATGGAGGCCTTGTCGCTTTCCGTTAAGGAGCTCGGGTCCGATTTCTCGTACTTTGCAAGAATACGCAGAGCAGATCTCCGGGTCCTGTAGGCCCGGGTAGAGGCATTGGTCGCCTTGGATGCCGTGGAGGTGGTGCTTGCTTCGTTCACATTCAGGACAGGCTTGCTTGCCGAAGGTCCTGCGATTCCCGTTGAAGCAGTTGAAAGAGCCGCAGTGCCGGTGCCTCTCGAGGTGGAGGGCATATTGCTGTCTCTTACCGGAGTGGTGAGAGCAATTACACTTTGCCTCATAATTTGCCTTTGTTGCGGCCTACATTTAAGGTTGGGCGGTCCACTTTTTGCGCTGCCACCTAAAGTGGACTTTTTCTGTCCCCCGACGGGTTGGACGTTTTTTGGATTGCTCCCGTCCCTGAAGGGGTGGGAAGTAGTCCTCCAGGGACTTGGAGGTTGGGTTTTTTTGATTTTCATTTGTGTCCATGTAATATGGGCCCCAACTCAAAGCCGCTATCTCTGCTTGTTGTGTAGTCGCCTTAAGGTCCCATGGGTATCTTTGCAAGCAGGGAGGCCATGCGAGGGTTTTCGCAAGCCCTTCGGGGCAATGTGCTTGTAGCCGGACCAGCGTTAAGCGGGACAGAAGCAGGGTGCGGAGAGCGATTAAAATACGCTCTTTCTCACAACTAATCGCGGCAAAAAATTGAGTGGTTGCAATTTCTCACGAGTGATAAAGCAGCGCTACGAACGTAAGCACTAACAATCTCTCACGAGCAATCGCAAGGTTCGTAAAAATCACGAACGAAAAGATGCCGACGAAATCGTCGTTGGTTCGTTCGTTCGCGAGCGTTCGTTGATTGCGAGCGTTCATTGTAAAACTCGTTCAGTAACTCATATTGTGAAGATTGAATTTTTGATCGATCGCGAGCATTCGCGAGCGTTCGCGAGCGTTCGCGAGCGTTCGTCGATTGCGAGCGTTCATTCTAAAGGCTCAGTTACTCTTGATTGAACGTAACTTAACTTTAATTATTTAATCAGCTGAGTTGATATGTTTAGTTCATTTTATATGGGATCAGTCACTGAAAACTTAATTTGACTTAAGATAAGAATCTGTGGAAAACAGATTTCTCTAAGTTAATTTAAGTTACGTTCAATGAAGAGTAACTGAGCCTTAAAACTCGTTTAGTAACTAACAATGTGAAGACGGAAGTTTTAATAGATCGCGATCGATCGTTTTAGCTATAAAGTTTTTTTTCCCCTCCACAACGAAGAAATGAGACATGTTTTCCATTTTGTTTTATATTAAAAAATAAACGCAATTCAAGTCTTATGAAATAAATATAGGTAGGAACTAAAATAGGAAAATATGAAATTAAATCGAACGCCTTACAACCAAAAAAGAAAAATAAAAACCAAAAATATTTCAATAAAAAATATGTACATACAAAGAATAAATTCATTCAAAATTTTTATTAAAGTGCACATCTAACAACTGCCAGTACTGATTTTAAACGATCGTGTACGATTTCGTAGTCATCGTTATCATTTTCCGAGTTTGTTTCGAATTCGTCGTTTTGCAAATCTAAAATGTCTTGCTCAAGGAGTTTTGAAGCTTTTGACATATTTCCACCATTGTCTGTTGTGGTTGAATATATTTGTGTCCAGTGCCGTAGCAATTCCGTTTTGCGTGGAGGGGCAAAAAATTTTTTTTAATTTGCGTGGGGGGGGGGGGAAATAATTTTTTCAATTTTAACGTCTATTTTAATTAAAACCACATTACATACACGCTTTCAATGCACGTTTTTTCGATTGTCATTTATTTATTCTCCTTTTTAATTTTTTTCATGGGCAAAAACAAAAATGCGTGGGGGGGCAAAGCCCCCTCTGGCCCCTATGGTTGCTACGGCACTGTTTGTGTCGGATTAATATCGAATTCTTGCAAGCACTTTAATATTTCGTCTTTTAAAAAATGTGCTGTATGCCTCTGTTTCAATTGGATCATTCCAATTGTGTTTATTACAATTTTGAAATCTTGAATATATTGGACATTTATTCCCAATATACTCTTACCCATTCTGGTAGCTACATCAGCTTTTAAGCTTAACATTTTTAAAAAAAAAGTTTGTTTTAAAATATTTTTAATGTGATTTGAGATTAGATGTATATCGTTAGCTTCGGATAGAAAGGGCGTAACTCATTTTTTTTTTAAAACGAGATTTTTGCATTTTCTGATGGTCGACTCTCAAATACACCCCCTCCAAAAAAATTGACGACCTTTGATTGAAAATACCGAAGTTATAGTTACTTTTAAAAAAGCCCTAACTCATAGCGAACAATTTTGCGAAAGAAAAAAGCCCTAACTCACAAAAAGATGTTCAACTACGCCAGTGATGGCGAGACCTATAAATTAACATTCATAACTGTGCGTGTGCATTCGTTGTCGACTTCATTGTGAGTTCCATTTATTTGCATTGACGAAGTTTGTTTTGTCCAAACACGAACGCAGCCGACCGTTGCAACGCATTGTTCGCAGGAATTCGTATACGCTATGCGTGTGCGGGAGGCACGCAAAAATCCATCACCTCTGCAAGCCAATCAGTTGCATTATGACTTTTTTTTTGGATTTTGAAAGAATTCCTAAGCAATACATATCAATTCGGCCTGGTAAAATATGTATTTTTACTTGCAACAAAACTTTATGCTAACAACATATTTGAAACTTAAATTTTAGGAAGAAGCACTGGTGATCACACCGTCAGTATGCTGCGAGCCTTGGGATATGACCCTTCAGGCTTAATTTATTTTAAAACCAATATAAGAGAAGATTATGTGGCATTACCACAGAGTTTAAGGCTGTTATGCATAGTATAAATCCTGGTCCTCTACATGAAAATAAAATTGAAATTTCAAAAAAAAAAAAAAAAGGAGCATTTGCAAGACTTAAAAAAACTGTTGCCTGTAGACTGCCACCATTTTAATGATAACTTACCTCGTAAATGTAAATATTTTTCAAGTTTTATTATTTTCATGTAAATAATATGAATATTTTTCTAAGTTTATATAATTTCTTTTTAAATGCTGGATCGCATCTTATAATTTTATTTATATTTTAAACTTTGCGTACAAAGACCTAACTCACGTGCTTTGAACGAAAATTGATATAAAAAAGCCCTAACTCAGAAAACTGCTCGAAACACAAAAAAAATAAAAATTCAAACCTAAAACAAATTTCGTGCGTAGTATTTAATTGACTTTGCGTTTAAACTTTTTTTAAATATCTAACCTTTGCGATTTTATGAAGTTTTTTCCTTCTCCTGTAAAGTAGCAAAATAATGAGTTACGCCCTTTCTATCCGAAGCTATCGATATGTTCAACAATATTTTTTGAGTTAAGTTGTAAATTATACTCATTCTCATATGGTTCAATTATTTGCTTAAAATAAGCCGCGTCGTCGAAAATTCGAAACGGAATGTTTTTCACTGTTACCATTCCTACACAACACTTCAGAAAGTCTTTTTTATTTAGTTTCAAACAAGATTGTTTAGAATTTCGGCGTTTGCTGTCACTTGTGGAAGGTGCGTTAATTTCAAAGTTTTGTTTGTGCATTGTCTCATAATGTCTTTTAATGTTTCCTAATATGCACCCTTTAAGTAGTTTATTACACAGAAGGCATTTCGAAAACCCTGTGTCGTTATTATATTCAACAAGTTTTGTCTTGTCAATATTTGACACTTTCCCCATTTTAAATTACACAAACTGAACGCACGCAAAACAATTGTAAAAACCGAATGCTCGTGATCTGTCTTCTACAATCTTCTCATATTAGCTCATTTTTCAATGGAATTTTACCGCTAGAATTACTGAGTATAAGAAAATTGGGGAAAACACAGCCCTTCAGGTATGAAAAAGTTTGCACCTTTTTCCGACCTTTTTGATCTCGAAGGTACACCAGGTACAACTGCTTCGTTTAAGGTACATTTTGTCTTTGAAACAATTTTTTCAATTCAAAATATTTTTAAATCTAAATGCAGAAATAAATTGAAAATGATAACTTGTGCAGCTCTTATCCCTAGCAAAGTTTTAATCAGATCCAATGAAGGCACCTGATGTAGTTTTTACGTGAAAAATTTGAGCAATATGCTCTTCCAAATAACGATGCTAATAAAGATCAATTAATTGAATAAATAACTCCGTTTCCGAGTCTGTTGCGGTTAAAACTCAAAGAATAATTTCGGATCTTAACCTTAATATCAATCGCGTTATCTTGTATGTATGTAATTCTATACGCATTTAGGCGAATCCGTTTCCGTCTTTATCAGCATGATTCGTAATAGGAGGAGTCTTAGGAGTACCGATTAGAAACAGGGTTCGGACTATACTCCGATCGGAGTAGATCTACTCCGTTTTTAAAAAATTTTTGAAATCTACTCCGCCACTACCCTATACCTCAAATCTACTCCGATTTTTTCACTTCACCAAACTCAAAATACTTTTGTCTATGTCACGATTTAGACGTAATTAGAACGAGTTTTTTGTGTTCCCTCGTTCGCAAACAAATTTTTGTTTTCCATATAGATGTCTCTGTATCTAAATCTTGACTGATGGAGACAAAAAATATAAGTAATATGTAAATGTAAGTTATAAATGTTTGCTTCAAATAAATTGTAGACCTTTTTTTTTTTTTTTTTTTTTTGTTCGAAAATTAGAAATTCCAATTTGCTACCCAAAAACTCATTCTACTCCGATTTTTTCGGTCTTCTACTACGAAATGGGATTTCCGTAGTCCGAACACTGATTAGAAATCCTGTAAAGGCGGAAGCGAATTCGCCTAAATGCGTATAGAATTACATACATACAAGATAACGCGATTGATATTAAGGTTAAGATCCGAAATTATTCTTATTTGTACTACTTTACGAGTACTTATTATAAGTCTGACCAAAGCAGTGTTGTTAAACGTAGGGAAAATTCCATGTAGGGATTTTTGTCGAAAAAAATGGGTGTAGGGAAAAAAAGGACAGATGTTTTTAAAACCTTTAAATGTAGGGAATTTTCTTAAAAGGACCTAAAAATTTTTAAATGACTGTAAAATTTCTCTTAAAGAAGAAGTAGGTAGAAAAATTTCATGCCAAATTTTTTTGCTTGTGGCAGCATAGTTTTAATACGAGTAAGTACGGCAACAATGACATTGGGATATCATTTTACTGTTTTAAAGTTGTGCCGCGCTTTTTTCTTGTTTTGTTTTAGCTTTACCACATAGCAATGCCGATTCTGAGAGAATTTTCTCTATTGTGACGGATGTACGTACAAAAAAAAGAAACAAGCTCAGTCATAAAATTTTAACGTCTATTTGCATTATACGTTCATGTTTGCAAGATGAAAATAAAGATTGTTGTAGCTTTCAATGCAAGGAATCTCATTACCAAAAAATGGTATCCTCAAAACTCTACGATCATGTGAAATAGCTCATGTCGTTTTAAGTTTAAAAAAAATACAATTCCTACAACCTGTTATTTTTTTTTACAACTAAGCTTAAGAAGCCTATTAAGAATAATCTCAGCTTTAAATGAGTAAAACTTTTTATTTAAGTTTAAGAGCTGAATGCTATTTTCTTTAGTTAGTTATTTTTAAAACACTTATGCAGCATAGTCATTAGGGTGGGTCGTTCTTATATGAAAAAAAAAAAAAGTTGTATGATCGCGTTGGAATAGTAAAATTATGTTTCCTTATGTATAAAAAATAATTTTGTGTAAAAAAAAATTCAAAATAAGCTGCATCTTCATACCGCGCAAGCGGATTAAAAGCTGGAAAAAAAAATTTATATGAGATTTTTCCGACTTCAATGATAAAATTTAGAATTTCTCAGCTTTAATCTCATTTTTTAAATACATTATGTTCCCAGATATTTTTGGTCATAAAACTATCTTTCAAAGGAAAGCAACGAAACTACGATCGACCAAAATTTTACGGAGATATGGTCGGAGAAACTCAGACCTGAGGAAATTGCTCCAAGACATGCCAAAAATGTGTTCGAACCTATCAATTTTGTAACCATTTGGAAGAAGGCATATTGCCATTTCAAAAAAATCTTCCTTGAAGAAAATCGGTTATTTCATAAGGTTGTTATAACAATTTATATATTTATCTATTTATCGGTTTCATTTCAGAACGTGCCCTGAAAAAAAAGTCCATGAAAGTTTAAAATCCTTCTACTTGAGCTCGAACAGGAAAAAATAACGCTCAATTACGATTATAGATTTTTTAAATCGGTTCACAGAAACCAAAGTTACACGGCTTTGAAATTGGGCAATTTATTATTTTTTTAATCCTGTGTTAGTTAAAAAAAAATTCCGAAAAGTATACTACATTTTTTTTTTTTTTGATTCGATAATGAGCTCTTGTTTGGGAAAAATATATAGCAAAGTCAACTTACTTCAACTTTAAACCGCTTGGGAGGCTCAAAAATTCAGCATTGCTTGATTTTTTAAATCAATAAGTATTAATTCAATACTCTTGTAAATTGTGGATGTAGGAGGCATTTCTCCAAACCAATCCTCTAGCTACGCCCGCTTTTTAAAATTTTGTAAATAAGCTCAAACTGAAAATTTAATCAAAATATCACAAATATTATATACAAACAGATCAGTTTTCGTGATTTTCATAACAGACGCTTGTACTGGAGGGATCCCTAAAAACAATCCGATCAAGCCCATTTCTCGAACATGTTCTTGTTCATAGCTCCCCAAATCTCCATACCTTTAGTCAAGATTGCTCAACTCCTTCGATAAGAAAACTGTAACAGACCGATATGGCTAAATGGAATTTCCTGAAGATACTAACCATTTCTATATAATTTTTTTTTAAGTCATCTCGAGTACGGACGAAAAAATGCCATATACCCTCGACACAGAGTTTGTCGGGTATGACTTTGCTATATATTTTTCCCAAACATGAGCTCATTATCGAATCAAAAAAAAAATGTAGTATACTTTTCGGAATTTTTTTTAAACTAACACAGGATTTAAAAAATAATAAATTGTCCAATTTCAAAGCCGTGTAACTTTGGTTTCTGTGAACCGATTTAAAAAATCTAGAATCGTAATTGAGCGTTGTTTTTTCCTGTTCGAGCTCAAGTAGAAGGATTTTAAACTTTCATGGACTTTTTTTTCAGGGCACGTTCTGAAATGAAACCGATAAATAGATAAATATATAAATTGTTATAACAACCTTATGAAATAACCGATTTTCTTCAAGGAAGATTTTTTTGAAATGGCAATATGCCTTCTTCCAAATGGTTACAAAATTGATAGGTTCGAACACATTTTTGGCATGTCTTGGAGCAATTTCCTCAGGTCTGAGTTTCTCCGACCATATCTCCGTAAAATTTTGGTCGATCGTAGTTTCGTTGCTTTCCTTTGAAAGATAGTTTTATGACCAAAAATATCTGGGAACATAATGTATTTAAAAAATGAGATTAAAGCTGAGAAATTCTAAATTTTATCATTGAAGTCGGAAAAATCTCATATAAATTTTTTTTTTCAGCTTTCAATCCGCTTGCGCGGTATGAAGATGCAGCTTATTTTGAATTTTTTTTTACACAAAATTATTTTTTATACATAAGGAAACATAATTTTACTATTCCAACGCGATCATACAACTTTCGTAAAAACGACCCAGCCTATTAGTCATAGCTTTAAATGTGTTAAATTTTTTTATTTAATTTTAAAAGCTGAATGTTATTTCTTTTTTTAGTTAGTTCTTTTCGAAACACTTATGCAGTGTTATCTTAGCTTTAAATAAGTTACATTTTTTATTTAAGTTTAAAAGCTGAATGCAATTTTTTTAAGTTCGTTCTTTTAAAGACAATCTAGTCAAAATGTATATTTTAAATAAAATTTAAAATACAAAGGATGAAAAACAGTACCTTAACCGGAAACTTGAAAAAACTTGATTCGTGTTGTAAGTGCACCATTGGGAGAATTCAGTAGACTCAACTGTTGCACTTTCTGTGAAACAAATAGGAAAACTGAACGCTGCACTACCTACTGAGCGGAAAACATTTTTGGTAGCAAAATGTATTTAGCTAATTTTGCTCAAAATGTTGAGTAAAAACTAATTTAAAAGAATAAATATTCGCTCATTCAACAATTGCAGAGCAGTTGAGTCTACTGAATGCACCCATCAGTGCAAATGTAAGAAAATAAAATGGTAGGGAATTTTGTAGGGAAAAAATTTTGGGAGCGAAGGGAAAAGTAGGGATTTTTTTGAGGCTGTGTAGGGAATTTCGAAAAAAGTATTTAACAACACTGGACCAAAGTGATCTCAAAAAATGTTAGTAGCGCGTAGCGCTAATTTTTTTTTTTTTTTACTTTTGTATAGTAGGTATTAGGCCATAGCATCAAATGTGTTTGAAATTCAAACGAATTTACTTTTCTAAACACTTTCTGCTTAATCCTAAATACAAGCGAAGAGCAAAGCCAGTAGATGCAAACGCATAACGAAAACAAATCCAAAATCAGTTCTGCTTTGCTCTGAGAGGATTTGTATTTATTCGCATTTGTGCAAAGCAAAGAGAGCAAACTAAATTTCGTGAGAAGTAAAGCCAACAAGAAACGGGAAGAGTATTTGGAGGCTTTATCAAATCGTTTGTAACGTTTGTTATTTTCAAAGCGTTAGCATAGCTTTATATAGCTTTATATAACTATATATAGCTTTATATAACTATAAATAGCTATATATGTAGCTATTAATAGCTACATATGTGGCTACGAACAGCTATGAATAGAAAAAAATTCAACAAATTATAAGCACACTGCTCAAACACCAACAGCAATAAATGCGAGAGTTTGTATTTACTCTGTCTTATTCTCTCAGCTATTTAACTTTGTTTGTGTTATACCGATCTCATGCCGGAGTTTATTGGATTTGTTTTGCGTTTCCATTTGCTTTGTTTTGTGTTTGTGAAAGGAAACGGAATAAAGCAAATTGTCGAAAAAAGAGAGGGTAATTTGAAGAGTTTGTAATAGGTATTTATGCTACGGCCTACTAGGTATATACTGAATTTGCGTTAAGTTTATTATAAAAAATTTTTCCATAAAAACCAAAAATAAAGGGCTAATAATTTTAGGTCCGTCCGTTGGTGCCCAAAAAGGTTCATTATTTTGTGAAATTAGGTACATTTTAAAATTCTAATTTTTCATTCCTGCTGCCTGCGTCTTCGCTCGCAAGAGATTGAATGCGATGAGTGCATGTATACACCTCGCAAACGCTCGCGAACGATTAAAAATACGATCTTTCTCACATTAGCTCGTTTGGCGATTGCATTCAATAGTGAGAAATTCTTCAGGGGGATTAGAATATTTACAGTTTACTCTGACATGAATTGATTCGTCTACATGCTCGACAATGGGGCGTTGTTCTCGTTGCCCTGATTACGGTTAGCTTCAGTGCTCCTCTGACGACCTTACCGGTATCGGTGGCCCTGTCCGGCATCGCTCGGAGATTCATTGCGCGTATTGGGCCCCCTCACCGAGGTTAATCACGAGTATCACAAGAAACACCTTATAACAAGTAAGGGTGTTATAGTCAGGCGAGCCTGACAATAGAATACCCGACACAGACTAACATCTTCAAATAATTTGTAATATCAAGAGGTGTTTAAGGCCATTAGGGGCCCCATATACCGACTTTTATTGAACTTCTTTATGAAACCCGCCCTTTTGCCATGCCCACTTTTCCCATTTTTTTGTTTTCTAATCGGAGGCCTTAATATATGTTCAAATTCTAAATTTCAGTAAAATATCTGAAAAAAATCCGGTTTTGGGGCAGTTTTGAGATTTTTGTGACAGTCCCTAGTACTGGAGGTACCCTTAATAATGGACCTATTTTTGGAGAGGATGTTTATGGCTACAAAGGAAGCATAACTGCCAAATTTCTTTCAAGTCGCATTTGAAATTCGGGTGTGGGAGGCAATTTTTGAAAAACGCCCTTCGGCCACGCCCACTTTTTCAATTTTTTGAAATTGAATAAATTGACTTCAAATATGTTCAACTATCAAATTTCATCAAACTATCTTGAAAAACTTCGCTTTAAGAGCAGTGTTTGTGATTTTCGTAACAGACCCTAGTACTGGAGGTATCCCTAAAACTGGTCCGATCGGGTCCATTCTCGAACTTGTTTTTACTCATGTCCCCGTGAGCACGCATACCAAATTTTGTCGCGATAGCTCAACTCCTTCGATAAGAAAACTGTATACAAACAGACGGACAGACAGACGGACATGTCTAAATCGAATCTCCTGGTGACGCTGATCATATCTATATATATTTTGTATGGTCTATCTCAACTGGTTCTGGGTGTTACACACAACCACACAAACGCAATATACCCTCGACACAGAGTGTGTCGGGTATAATAAAGAAATTTATAAGTTGTCAGAATGCATACTGTGTTGCATAAGCAATAGCTTCAAAAAATGCCATTCCCCATTGTCCTTATGGACATGCGGTTACCGACTACATAAAGAGCCTTTAGTAACCTTGCGGCCTGTAGGACATTTAAAGCAACGTTTTCGTCTTCTTTATCCAAATTTTTTTTAATATATTCATATAAACGCCGCATTGCGTTTTCTGTAGATTTTATTTAAAAAAATATTGTCTGACTATTTTAATTGATCATCGTAATTATAATTTAATTTTTCTTCACCTTGGACTTGGAATTTCCAACAACCCTTTCCGATCTAAATTTGTTAAAAATTCGTTTAAAAATCAATTTGAGAATTTTTAAAACTACATAAACAATGAGCAAAAGAACAGAAATTACATCTAAACTTGTACTTTGGAAAAAGCTCAGATGCACAAGTGGACTCTGCATATGCCTTGCACCGTGATGCCTCAACACATATTCGGTCCAGTAGACGACACTTTCCTTTGCAGCCATTGGACGATCGCGATATAATTTCGAAAATTGCTTAACATTTTCGGCGTATTTCGGATTTTCGAGCACTTCTAAGATAGCACTCTTAAATGTTTCTTCCCTTAGCGAAAGCAAATCCAAAGTTTTTCCATAACTGGAGAGCATAATTTTTTCAGCGTTTGCTGGTTGCTCAGCAAAAACAGGCAAAGCAAGCATTGGGACGCCGTGGTATTGCGCTTCAGCTATTCCACCTTTCCCAGCGTGTGTTATGAAGAGATTTATATTTCGATGTGCGAGAATATCATCCTGCGGAATCCATTTCTTGAAAATTATGTTCGGCGACTTTCCAGGAACATTTTTCAGGTCCTCCCATTTCCAAATGACTTTTTGTTTGAGACTTGAAAGAGTCTTAAATATGGTCTGTATGATTTCCGGATTCACAGCAGTGCTTTTCAAATTTGATCCCAAACAAAATAGTATGGCACCTTCTTTTGTCGCTGAGTCTAAGAAGTCACCAATGTCCTGAAAGAAAAAAAAAGAGAGAGAGAGAGAAAGAGAGAGAGAGTACCAGAATTCAATATTTTGGTAAGTTTTCTGTTTGAAAATATTTAACTTTTTTATTTATTTTATTTATAGTTTATCTTTCAAATATTATTTTTTTAAATTAAGAACATATGTATATTCAACGCACTTGAGTGGCTGTGTTGAATGCTATCATTAAGTCAATAATATTGTTATTGCTTTTGGCGTCTGATATCAATTATTTTCTATTTGCACACTTGTAAATAAAATAAGCAGATACACCAGATAACAAGCTTATGTTATATATATATATAAACATATATATGTGGGGACAGTCAACAATGAGTCAGCGAATTTGTACAGACCATTGCAGAGCTACCAATCAGATAGACAATTAGCTACATATTTTATCTTACCTTTGGCAATGGATCAGGCTTCTCCTTGATTTGTATGCCACCAATTTCAATGAGTCCTGGTACATTAGGTCGTCGTACAGGACCTTCACTAAAGTGGCTGTTACAGAACACCAATGAAACATTCTTCGCCATTATATCATATGAAGGGAAGCCCTCGCTTGGGAAAAGCTCCCTAAAAGGCAATATCCAAATGATTAATAAAAAAAGATCAGAAATTATTCACACTCACTCATAATAACTCTTTAGCCATAGCGACATTACATTTTTGAACAAAGACATAAAGCCGGCGGCCAAGAAATTCTGAAAACGTTTTTGGAAATTCATGGGCTCGCCTTGTTTGACTGCAACATTCATATCAGGTACATAAGCAATTTCTATTGGATTTCCAATAAAATCATTGATTATTCCGAATGGTGCGCTCATCCAATTCACAATTATGGGACAATTAAATTTCGCCGCGATACCAATTTGAAATTCATTGAAGAAATATCCCCAAAAAATCAGATCGAACTTCTCGTTATACAGGCGCGTGAAACGTTCATCCTTCAATGCATCGGCTTGCATTGTAATTAGACTTCGAACCTGGAATACTCCGCGAAACATTGTGAACATATTGTTGCGACGCGTAGCCATATCTTTCAGAGCGAATTCCAAGTCATCCTTCTGCTCCTTCGTTGGCGGTATAATAATATGCTTCACATTGGGATGAGTGATTAATGGCTCAATCGTAGACACCACCGTGATGTCATGCCCCCTCTCGGCCAGAGCTTTCATAACCGACATATGCACTATGAAATGCGATGCGCTGTGGCTTGTAAACACGCCAAGTATTCGGGACCCATCGACTGCGCGGGGGCAGACGATAAAAATCGTCAGTGCAATTAAAACGTATGTCGGAATGCGCCGAACGTACATGTCTTGGCTTTAGCTGCTGAAAAAATACTAAATCATTGAGATTGAAAAATGTAAAAAATTAAATAGATTTTATTGAAGTTTTTTTTTTTTTTATTTGCGAGAGAAAAAAGTGCATTTCGCACGATTACTGCATGAATGAAATGAGTAGAAATATTAATATAAATTAATTTAGCTTTCATGCGAGAGACTCAAGATTGCACTGGATATGGAGAGGCACTTATCGTTGTTCTTTATCTTCTTCATTTCCGAACTGATGTTTGAGATCAACTTGACCTTTGTTGGAACAATACAATGTTTTGCTCTCTCTCGAAGCGATTTAGATTTAGAGAATACTCTCAATAAACAATAAACATACCGAGCTGTTATTTGTAAAAGATGGTAATGGAAAAAGTCATTCAAAAGGCGTACTGTTTATGCATTACAGAGTCGATTATTTTTAACACGGCGATGTCCTAGCGAATGTAATGCATGGCTATTTGCATTCCCAGCTGTACAAAGAGTAATAGAAAAGGCTTGATTTTGTAATGCATTACTATTTGCATTCTCAAGTAATGCAAAATAGATTGAATGAACGTGTTTAAATTTTCGCCTAAAATTATACTATATGTGAAGAGAAGATTTGGTTTCGCACTGCAAATATTCGGCTACACATTACCTTTTCGATTACCTCTCCATGCAAATTTGTTCAATTTACCTTTTTGCATTCCTATTTCATCGATGAAAAAATGCATTACTTTGGTAATGCACTTCCTGTTTTCACTTTTTTGAAATGAGTGTTTCGCAGCCAGACAAAATGTCCTGTAACGGCTAAGACTTGACCATACCAACCACGCGCCAAAATTTTGTGCTTAAAGGCCTGTATCGAGCAGACATGAACTGTCAAACTCCATATAAAAAAAAGTGAGCTAAAAGCCCGATAAATGGATTTCCGCTCTCATTTAGCAAACCCATATCCAGCACGAGTGAAATCAGTGTTGTGAAAGTTACTTCAGGGTTGCAATTTTTCGCACTTTTGGAGAAAAGTGGAGACTAGTTTAGCTAGTGAAATAAAGTGTTTGACATTTATTCCACCGCGAAAAGGCTGAATCAGTTGCACGAATCGCCCAAAAAATTAAAATGCTGAAAGCTGAAGCATGGATGGCGGCGAAGACCACTTTTTTGAAGCTGGACCATCGGTATCAAAAAGACGGAGAACAACTTTCAATTACGAGCAAAAACAACTGCTCTGTAATAAAGTTAAAGAATTCCCTTGCATATGGGATATAACTTCCGGATCGCACAGCAACAACATGGAAGTATCTGCAGCTTGGCGCGAGATCGCCGAGTGCTTGGGAATATCAGGTAAGAATTAATCAGCATCTGGTTTCCGAGCTTATGCGAATTATTTCACTTAACTTTTAAATCCAAGAAATTATTCGCTTTCATTGACAATGACAGCTCACATGTAAACAAAACTCAGCTGACTTTAGCGCGTGAAATATATGGCCAACTCTACAAAGATAAATTAGTATCTGCTCGATACCGGCCTTTAAATCCAAGAAATTATTCGCTTTCATTGACAATGACAGCTCAAAGCTGCAGCCTTTAAGGCCGGTATCGAGTAGATACTAATTTATCTTTGTAGAGTTAGCCATATATTTCACGCGCTAAAGTCAGCTGAATTTTGTTTACATGTGAGCTGTCATTGTCAATGAACAGGAATAATTTCTTGAGGCCGATAGCCTCGGAAGCTAGCGCCTCCTATTTTTTTAAAGATTGCGTCTTAATTTTTTAAGGCGCAATACACAAATAATAATAATAATAATAATAATAATAATAATTTCTTGAATTTAAAAGTTAAAAAATATGTCGCAAATGCAGATATCGAAGATTGCAGAAACTTTGTTAATTGGACTTTCCGTGATTTTGCTAGCCCAGAAACTAAAAACAAATACCCATATACAAGGGAAATCCTTTACTTTTTTTTACATAGCAGTTGTTTAAGCTCGTATCTAAAAATTGTTCTCCGCCTTTTTGGTACAGATGGTCCAGCTTCAGAAAATTGGTCTTCCATGCCATCCATTCTTCAGCTTTTTTTTGGGCACGCTACTTAACTGCGATTCAGCCTTTTCGCGGTGCAATAAATGTAAAACACTTTATTTCACTGGCTAAACTAGTCTCCACTTTTCTCCAAAAGTGTGAAAAATTGCAACCCTGATGTCATTTTCACAACACTGATTTCATTCGTGCTGGATATGGGTTTGCTAATTGACGGCGGAAATCCATTTATCGGGCTTTTAGCGCACTTTTTTTTTATATGGAGTTTGACAGTTCATGCCTGCTCGATACAGGCCTTTAAGGCAAATGAATTTAGGGTTGAAATGCAGACACTAATGAACGTGTAGAGCTGGGTTCGGACTATACTCCGATCGGAGTAGATCTACTCCGTAAATTGTTGAAATCTACTCCGCCACTACCCTATACCTGAAATGTACTCCGATTTTTTCACATCACAAAACTTAAAATAATTTTGTCTATGTCACGATTTAGACGTCATGAGAACGAGTTTTTTGTTGTTTTCCATACAGATGTCTCTGTATCTAAATCTTGACTGATGGAGATAAAAAAATATAAGTAATATGTAAATGTAAGTTATAAATGTTTGCTTCAAATAAATTGTTGACCTTTTTGTTTATGTGCAAAAATGAAAAATTCTAATTTCTACCCAAAAATTCATTTCTCTCCGATTTTTTCGGTGTTCTACTACGAAATGGGATTTCCGTAGTCCGAACACTGGTGTCGAGCTCATGATCATTGGTTCATGTCAGCAGGAAAAAGCGATCCGCGATTCCACCGACATCACTAGGAATTTATATAACAAGTCCACTACATGCCTGTGGGTTTCGAAATTATATCTTTGATGACATAAATACACGCTCAATTGCATAAAGATATCGCAAAGCATAATGATGAATATCAAGCCTCTAATTAAAAAATATATAGCCCTTTATCTGTGTAGGGTATTCTATGGTCTGGTTCACTTTACTATAACACCCTTACTTTTTTCATTCTGAAGCATGAATTTTAAAAATATATAAATTCCTTTAATGTCGAATTATCTTGCTTTTTATTTGGTTTTATTATGTTTTAAGAATTCTTTTGAGTACTCGGTTCAGTATCGATAAAAGCTTTGCGCTTAGAGTATTTGTGCATCGCTGACGAAATCGTTCAATTTAAATGCAATATTGAATACTGATTGGCGAGGGTCGCAGATAATTACATGTACTCTAAAATGAAGGAACATCTCTACTTTGGTGTTTCCATTTTCAATTTTACCTAAAAAGGGTCATGATATAATTTTACGGCATGTTTAAAACTCGATGGTTTCGGGTTTTCAATGAGGCCTTTTACACTAGTCAACATGGTTGGAACTTGGCGAAGAAGCAAGTGCAGCAGTCTTGGAAAAAAGGCAGTACATTTGAAATTAACGCAGTGAAAAAAAGAAATCAATGCAAAACTATGAATATTAGAAAAGTTACCATCAATAAGAATGTTCGTAAATTATCATACTTTCTTGAAATATTTCTCCATATTGAGCTTCATCCAATATTCAGTGAAGAAGTTCTGTCAAATTGTCTGCCAGGCTATCGATATAGCGACATAGTCCCTGTTTAGATTGAAGCTATGAGTAGAGAACCCCGAACGTCCCTCGCCGACAACCACCGTGTCGCTCGCTTGTCTTGTCGCACAATATGAACGACGACCATCCTTGCGTTTGTTCTTGCTTAGTTATCTGTAATAAAATAATCGATAGCTTTCGATAGAATATAATAAATTAAAATATATTGCGCCTGGTGTAAGTATTTAATGAGCGTATTATACATATCTATCGCGGAGCGCGTCCGATTACTCTTTCGCATCACCGACCGGCAGCAATGATCGATGAAATTTTCGATTGAACCCTAACATCGCCAGATACAAGAGGATCATTGCAAAGAATAACGACGAAGAGGACGGAGGCGAAAGACTGCGAAATTTAATAAGTCATAAGTCATCCTATAAGTATTTTTTTATACATAATAAGTCATCTTCAATGCGTTCCTTTTTTAATTACATTGTTTTAGTAAATTTGAGTTATATGTCGTGAGTAAGACTAACTCAAGAAATTCGTGTGCGCGTGTAAACGTTTTATGTCATTCTCGGTTAATAAATTTATTCCACTTATTTATCGCAAGCCTCGTCCTCTTAATCTTCACGTCAAGGGAGATCGTTATTGACAATACCATTTATATGTGAAGTAAATTTAGTGCGTTTGCGTCATTGCTTATAAATTAAATTTTTGCTACGGACTAAATGGAGAAATGTATCAGTTTAAAACCAATTTTGTTGAGTTTTACCATGAAAATATTATATATGTATATATTATTGTCAAATATCGATAGTGCTGTTGATAGTTCGACAACACTAACTCGATACATATTTTGAAAAACAAGTGAAGCTTCTTGAACTGAACGAAATATATTTCAAGTTTTTTGAATCAAAAAAGCAAGTGTAACTAAGAAGTACATAAATATGAATCCAGGTTTCAGCAGGAGCAACATAAAAAGATTCGCAGCAAAAGAATACCGAAAGTTCGCTGACGTGAACAGGAATTCAAAAGAAGAAGAACCTTTTGATAGGGCTGCCAGATTTGAAACACCACATAAAAGTACATCCCGCAAAAAAATAAAGTACAAGGAGGAAAAAAAGAGTACAATTTTAGTTTTTCATTTATTATGAAATTAAAAAAAAAACAAATTAATTCTTTTTAAAACGTAAAATGTCGTAAAGAAAAAGCCCTTTTTTTTTAGCTATTTTTATATTTCCTTGTTTTAAACGGGTGTGCACCAGAGAGCTGCAACGGATACATAGTTTTTGTGTACACTCGAGTGTGTTGATCAGATTTGGTTTGAATCAAACCCTTTAGTACAACACTCGTAATGTGTCGTGTGCGCATGAGTTCAACACGAGCATTTTGTGCGCTAAACTCGAGTTCTTTTCATACACTCTGTTCGGGTTCGAGTGTTTTTAAGTCGTGCATACCCAATAAACTCGAGTGTATCTCGAGTGTGTTATCTACGTTTTTCTACAGAAAAATATGTATGAGAGAGCTGCAACGCACACGGAACTTTTGTGTAAATTAGTCATATTTGAGCCGGCCCACATATGTACATACGCACATACACCTTTATTCTCCGCATTTGACTCTGATATTTTCCCCTTGTTCTGTTTCTATACCCATAGAACTCGAGTTGAACTCGAGTTTGAGTGGTTTTTTCGGATCAGTTTGGGTATAACATACCGGAAATGAGAGTCTGAATACACGTACAACAAAGTTCGAGTTAGGTGCTCGAGCTCGAAAATAAGATTTCGGGTGTGCAACTCGATCGAGCACATAGCTGCGAAGTTTGATATTCTACTTGTTCTGAATTTTCAGCAAGGGTGTTCGAACACGCTCGAGCACACTCAAAGCAGTTCTCTGGTGTGCACACCAAAATTTTCCGGTGTGTTTCCGATGTGAACACAAATATTTACACGTTGGTACCGAATACACACCAAACCATGTCTACAGACACGTTATGCACGTCTATATCTTGCGAAATGCAAAAAAGTAAGTACTCACATGCAATTCAGAACCGGATACCAATTTTTATGGATTTCAACAAGAACTGGAACGATTACTGTAGATGAAGACATTTGCATACTCGTATATATTTTTATCAAATTTGTTAAACTTTGATTTCTTTGATATTGTTGTTTTCTTTGTACTTATATTATAAGACCATTTGTAAATGAATGTGGCTGGGATTTTTTTACTTAGCAATTTTTCTCCGCGGAAAACGATTTGCTCTTACCGTCGATAATAGGGAGAATTTGATGATATTTGCTTAAAAATTTTCGAATTTCTTGCTCCTTTTACGTTTTCTTCTCTGCTTATATAGAATGGGAGAAGTTTTTTTCAAATCCGCAGCGAAAAATTCCTCGGGAATATTTAAAATCGGACGGTGTTTGATAAAGCAGAACCAAAATAAAATATAAAAATAACAACCTTTTTTTGGGCCGTTTTCAAAATTTGTTTGGCCTTTTTTAGCCTTTTTTTGAGCTTATCTAGCCAGTTTTCATTCGTAAGAGTTGGCATGACTGGCTTTGCCACTTGCATCGTTTTCGAGCTACCAGACATCACAAAAAGTGATGATACCAGCCGAAAAAACATTTTCCCCAAAATGTATAGTACCTTTTCAGAAAAACAGTACAAAAAGAGTACGAAGCCAGAAAAAGAGTACATTTGCGTACTTTTTTGGAGTTTGTAAATTCAAAAGTACTTCTTGCAGAAAAAAGTACATGTACTCTTAAAAAAAGTACGAATGGCAGCCCTAACCTTTTGGATCCTCACAATTTTTTTTTTAAATTAGCCGTAAGTCGTCGTTCATATTATGCGACATGACAACCACCGTGTCGCTCGCTTGTTACGCTTAACACGAAAGCCTCCTTTAACACGTAAATAACACCATATGGAAACGCACTGTATAATGCTGGGTTCATGCTTAGCCCTAAAAGCGCTTTTAGCGCATTTAGCTCTTAACGCGACTTTAAATGTGCTTTTAGCCATACAAAATTTGAAAGCTTAATGCAACTAAAAGCAACTTCAATGTAGCATTAAGGCGAATGCAACTCTGCTAACTTCGAAAAATTTCATGTTTCGAACTATTTGACAGTACGAATATATGGCAGCACTGCTGGTTTGTTTACGTTTTTGCTGGTTTGTTTACGTTTTCCAGTCGTCACGCACAAGTTCTATTCCTAGTTAATAGTCTAATGTTTATGTAGTTCATTAAACAATTTTAAACACCTTTGTATAAAGCGAGCAGTTGCAAAAAACTTGCACGCTTTTTGTTTATAGCACATATCAATGTGTTTAATTGTTAAATTTTGTTTAAATTGAACAGAATGGACAGATATATCTGCACAATAAATAAAATGAATTTCAGCCTACGCATTTCGATTTCTTTTTCATCAAATTAAAACAGGACAGTTGTTTTGTAAGTCGAGAACATATGTTGTGTGTAAAAGCACATTTACTTAATGCGGCACTATGAACACTCTTCGAAAAATCGCTTTTCGAAAACCGTAAATGCGCTTTTAGGGCTAAGCATGAACATAGCATAAGCAATCTTTTAGATAGCACAAGAAAATTCTATTTTTTTTTATTTTATGAACTGTAAGGAGTTTTGTTATGGCAAAGGAAGTTGTGATTAATTTTTTTACAAATCGATCAAGTCTGAATTATAATTAAGTTCTTTAATATGTGAACAAACGACTGAGAAACAAAAAAAAACAACAAAAAAACGTAAGAAAAAACAGCCAAACCTTGTTTCATTTTCATTTCGTATCACTCTCTAACGATGACATTGTCTTGCAAAACAGGAGGTATCGATACGACGGAGTAGATCAGGCATCTCCAAAATGGGAAAGGCATTTGTGTTAGTGAGCAAGAGAGCGAATGCGCTGAAAAAAATTTCAACACTAATTGCGTGCGCTCAATAAATTTTTCCATCTGAAAAAGGTCGACCATATTTGATAATATCATACGAAATTAAGTTAGACAAAGACATTTTCAAATCATTTTGTTTTATTTTAGCTACTTTTACATTTTCTATTTCTTCGAATCTTGAAATCCACAGTTAAAATTTTTGCAATACAGATTCTTTTTTATCTTTATCATTCTCGATGCTGGCCTCCGCATTACGATACACTATGCTTTGAAAACTGAAACGCTCACAAAGCATGAAATCGAGGAAAGAAAGACACTCGAAATGTAGGAATTGATAGAAAGGATCAAAACAGAAACGAAAATCTGACTTCTTGCCTTTACGCATTGAGAAACGGTTTTCATGTCTTATAGTTTTTCGGCGCTGTGCTGTTATTCTTTCGATTGCGTGCCTTACTTATGCGCATATATGAGTTTGTGTGTGCGCCAATGTACATACGTACGTTTGTATTTGGCTGTTGTGTGCCTTTGCAAATTTCAGCCGCTGAAAAATTCAAAAATCGTTTTTCGAGTCGCTTGCTTATGTTGTTTTCCTGTTTCTACGTGACCAATGCAAAGTCACTACCGTATGGTTCTGTAGGGTGACTTGCGCGGCGCTAAATGGGAAAAAGTCCAAGCCTGGTCGCTTCGATTACCTTTTGTAACATTATGTGCTAGTGTTTTTAGTTTTAATTCGACCCTTTTTATATTTTAATTTTATTTACTTAAATATTTTTTCGGGCTTAGGATCCAAACATTTCTATTACGAAATGTTAATTTTTAGCAATCGAAAAAAATATTTTTTCTGATGTTTTTCTGATGCTAATGTAATTTTACTTTTGATATTAAAAATTATATAATCTACAACGTCTTCTAAAATCTCTTTTAAATTTATCCTCTGCTGAAATTGGTATTTTCAGTTGTAAAAATACTCCCTTTAGGTGGGGCTAAATTAAAAATGAATTTTAGAAGACTTTTTGAATTGCCTTTATATTGAAATTTGTTCAATAAATTTAAGGATTGTTGTGAATATTACCAAAATATTAAAATTAAATGTAACAGAAAAAATTGTTGAAGTCAATAGCAAAGTTGAAATTTTCAAAAAACTTTTTTATGGGTCTTCAACGGACATCGTATTTGCACCATCGAATGTAAACAAGCTGAATCATTCCATTTTAAATACATACAAGCATTCTTATGCTCATACATATAGAACTTCTTTTCCCTTCCACCGTCCTTCCTTGAACGAATTTTGCTCATTTCAAACAATGCTACTAAAAAAAATTTCAAAAGAATGATACAGTGTGCAAATATCGATTCTCTTCCTTTCAGTTTATGAAAAAATTTTCATGAACTATAAATTATGAATATAAAATTCAGCAAAATAGCTTTCTTAATGTCTAGAAACAAATTGATAACATTTCAATTTTTATTTTACTATAAAAATTATATCAATAATAAGTAAAATAGAACTTGTCTGAAGAAAGATTTGAAATAGTCAAATATTGCACACTGTTCGGCTATTTTTTCTTTGTATCGTCAAGCAGCTTTTGCCTGCGCACAAGCATAAAAAAATTTCCATCCCTTTTTTCTCTGCGCATAAGCAAACGCACAATTCATTCATTAAATGTTCATTTACGCACGTTTCTCACACTCGCGTTGCGCATTTTTGTTTTCAATCAGCATTCGCTTTGTGATGTGAGACGAAATGGCATAGAGACAAAGTGTATCGTAATAAGGAGGCCAGCATTTTCAAAATGCTAAGAGAGCCGATAGAGTACGTTGGCCGCTCTTATATTTATTAATACTCTTTGGTTGAACGTACTCGGCTATTCTCTTTGTGCTTATATTCTTAAAGCCAATACTGAGATATGCAGTAAGTAAAGCTCCCATAAGAAATACGTGCAAAAAAAAATTGAAAAGTACTTCGAAGTAAATACTTTACTTTCGCTTATACTGAGATGTCAAGTAATCATGTGCGCAGGGTTGCATGCGACTTGCCTGCTTTACTTCGCCATAGAAATGAACATGTTCATTTTTTATGCGAAGTAAATGCCAGGACAGCTGATTGCGGCACATTTTTCAAATGAAATACTGACACCGACTTCGAAGGTGTTAAATTGTTGGCATACTTTGAAGAATTCAAGGAGCGTGAATATAGTTGTCTCTCTCACACTTTACGACGTTGTAGCGAATTGGCTCCTAATGTGCAAGTAGTTACTGCATATCTCAGTATAGGCTTTTAGCGTGAAACTTGAAAACAACCCCTGTGCGATTTTTACATTTGCTTCAAATATTTTTGTCATTCGAGCGGAAAGGTTCGAATGCCTTCGCTAAAAATTTTATTTATTTTTTTTTTTAGCATCTCGTTTGATATTTTTGATTTTATTAGCTTTTTAATTATTTTAAATTCGAAATTTGATTTTTATTTTTGAACGAAAAATTTATTTTTGATTTTTTTAAATAAAACTTATAACTGTTACAATCTCTCCTATTTATACATTTAGATGGAAATAAAAAAAACATATCCAAGCAATATTAAATAGTTTTTGTTTTTTTGAAATTGCATTGTTGTATTTGCGTTCAATACATTCGGAATATCAATCCATTTTGAGAGATGCATAAGGAATTTATTTTCTTTCATTTCTAACATCGTTCCTACGCGCAAGAGGGAAACGTCGATATATAAAATGTTGAAGCATTTGTTGAACGAAGCAGTTTTTGGCTGTGTGGACACGAACGAAACATGAAAAGGGAATCTGATAATTTGTTGAACGATGTTGATCATACGTCTAAACGGGCGCAATGCCGCTTGTGTGTAAATTTCATTAGAAAGTTGGTGTATGATCAGGAGGAGTCGCGGCTCTAATGTCATGCTGAAATCATCGATTGTTTCACCGGGACATTTCCTGTTGGGTAAGTTAAGTTAAATGTTTTGAGTGCATGGGAACTTGAAAGGCGAAAATTGAACGTGTGGGGAGACAAATTTTCACGGTGCCACGAAGTTTGACAGTGAAAAACGTACGGTGAAGGGAGAGGGGTTTTTGCCTCCTGTACCGAAATTTTCCTTTTGTGGGTAAGAAAACGATCGATTTCTAGTCGTTTTTCGAACAATCGATCATTGAACTTATCTATTCCGATGGAACCGGTACCGGAATCTTGTCCAGGAGTAGAAAGCGAAAGCGCAGGCAAAGCCAGTGCGTGCGCAGGATGTCCGAACCAGCGCATTTGCAGTGATCCCAACAAAAAACTTGAGGATCCTGGTAAAGCGCTAGTTGCAGAAGCACTAAAAGATGTAAGGAATAAATTACTCATACTTTCTGGGAAGGGGGGTGTGGGAAAGAGTACAGTTACTATGCTGCTATCTCGATACTTGGCCCGAAGTCATCCCGATCAAAACTTCGGTGTACTGGATATCGACATCTGTGGACCCTCTCAGCCCCGTTTAATGGGCGTCCAAGGAGAAAATGTGCATCAGTCGGGATCTGGTTGGAGTCCCGTCGGTGTGGATGACAATATTTGTTTGATGTCAATTGGTTTCCTCCTTGATTCACCCGATTCAGCAATAATTTGGCGTGGCCCAAAGAAAAATGGAATGATACGGCAGTTTCTTAGCGAAGTAGATTGGGGTTGCCTAGACTTGTTGCTAATCGATACGCCACCGGGAACATCAGATGAGCATTTATCTGTGGTTTCATACTTGAAAGACGATAGTGGAAAGCAGTCTTTACATGCAGTGATTGTAACAACGCCTCAGGAAGTATCACTGCTCGACGTGCGGAAGGAAATCAATTTCTGTAAAAAGCAAAAAATTCCAATCCTTGGTGTTATTGAGAACATGAGCTCATTCCGTTGTGGTCACTGTGGAAAGTCGTCGGATATATTCCCAGCTAAGACTGGTGGTGCTCGGGCGATGTGCGAAGAAATGGATGTACCATATTTAGGCTCACTTCCATTGGATGCTGAAGTTGCAAAAGCATGCGACAGTGGCGCCGACATAACTGAAATGAAGAATTCCACGACTGAAGCGTTGAAGAGCGTTTGTGAAAAGATCTTAACGTCTCTGTAATTTGTTGGATATACAAATATATTAATCCTTGATAAATCTTAGAATAAAAACGAGTTTTGAAGGCATTTTCAATAATACTTTTTGAATTAAGTCTAATGCTGTTCCTCCTCGACGACATTCGCACCACTTGTTTCGTTTTGCAGATTTTGTGATATCGCCGTACTCTCGGATGGAGGAGCGAACGTTGTCTCGCGGCCACATATTAAAGATCTTGGAGGAGTTGGTGTCATCCCCGTTGGAATTGTATTTTCCATGTTTTCATCGTTTTCCGTTTGCATGGACATCGCAGGCGACATCGAAACTTCCATGGTTAGAACTTGAGTTGATAGGATATTTGGTGCCTGTTGTTGAGAGGGTTGTTGAGAGGGTTGCAGTGGCATCGGTGGTGAAATATTCTTAATTGTAATGCTATCCGTACAATCCTTCACTTTATAAATGCCAACCAGATAATCAGAAAGTTCGAACATATTGGAACGCAGAGATATGATTATGAACTGAGCATTTTTTGTACGTTCCTGAAAGAGAAGTTAAAGTTTTACCATTAAACATATCAATGTTATAAAAAAAAACAATGCAAGAACGAATTTTCAATCGAACACACAATCAAACGCAAAGAAAACAATACATTGCCCTAGAAAATATTGACCTTTAGGTCCAAAAAAAAAATCAGTATTTCTACAAATCAAATGAATACAAGTAAATCCATGGAAAACACACATTTAAGGGAAAAAGATAGAAAAGTAAGTAGACCAGTGTCGGTAAAATTTCGATTTTCCTAGCACATGAGCTTGAAAGACCGAATTCTACCGACGCAGCAGTCGCACACGTATGGCGTATACCGATTTGTGCGAAAACCGGTCGGCTGCGTTCGTGTGTGTAAAAAACAAACTTCGTCAATGCAAATCAGAGTAGCTCACACCGAAGTCGAAAGCGCAATCACACACAAAATTATGATTGTTTACGTATACCCAGCGGGAAATGTCCCGCGGACATCCCCGATGATGTCCTATTGACTTCGGAGCCGGAATGCATGCTATTTCAGGTGACACTTTGTATGACATTTACAAAGGAGCTGACAGGGACTTCAGCGGTGACATTATCACCGGAAGATTAGAAAATGTCGCTGGTCATGCTAGGGGATGCGATGGCGAAAAAAGCATTTGAGAGCAGCACATTGCTCTTTTCTCTCTAAATGTCAATTTATAGAAACCAGTTTGATAACTCTCTTCTTTGCCCTCTCTTTGAATGTTTCAAAAATTTTTTTAAATCTATTTTTTAAAATTTTTGTTCGCCTCTGCCAGGGATCGAACCCGCGGTCTTCGGATTCTGAGTCGACTTAGTCGACACTCATCATCTACGCCACTTCATGCTATCGCTGAACTGACGCTAAAACCTTATTTAAATTTCAGTAGCCAATGAGAGTCAAGCACATGAACAGCATCCCTCCACGATGACTTGTCCCCCAAGGTGTCATGCATGACAATGTCACCTACATGTCATCGATGACATAATTGGTGACTTTGTCATGCAGGAGATAATTTCCCGCTGGGTAGGTTTGGCAATCACTGAAGTAGACTGATCTGTGTTAGCCCTTATAATTAGCCCTAAAAACACTATTCAATAAATAGATATAGCTAATCGTCGACTCTTCTAAAACATGGACGTTACCCTCCGCACGTGTTATCTTTTCATAGCTCTGGTGTAAACTTATCTATCAAATCTGGATGCAAATAACTTTATAGACTCTTTCGGAATAGAAGAATTAAAAAAAAAAAAAAAATAATTGCGATAACTAACCTTAATATAATGCGCAACAATGGATATGTTTTTAAAGTCCAAGGCTGCATCTATTTCATCCATAAAGTACAATGGCGATGGTTTATAATAATGCAACGCAAACACCAAAGCCAGTGATGACAGTGTCTTCTCACCACCCGAAAGATTCGATATGTTCTTCCACGTTTTCTTCGGTGGCCGTACACTAAACGACACACCCTGAAACGGGTCCATCGAATCAACCAATTCTAGCTCAGCATCGCCACCTTGTGTTATCATTTGATACATCTCTTTCAGCTTACGCGTTATGATATGATATCCGGCATTAAACTCATCCGTACGCTTCTTGTGCACATCAGCGTGCAATGAACGCATTTGATTTCGTTTTGCAGTGATGTCTTCCAAAATACCAACGCGTTCTAAATACACCTCACGTTTCTTAATGTATTCTTCTATGCACGATAGGTTCGGCTTTTTCTTGAGCACTTCTTCCTGCACACTCTCTTTGTACTGTATGTCCTGCAGAGTATGAGCGGCTAGCTCTTCCTCGGTGTATGTTTTCAGTGGTGCAACGGGCTCAGTGTCGCCGGGAATTGTATGCAATCGCAACGGTTTTAGTTGATCCTGCCAGTGTGGAATCTGTGCACGTACACCTGCAAGTTTTGTAGCCATTGCTTGCAACTTTTGATCGATTTCGACTCGTTCCAATTTCATATCACTCTCTTTCTTTTGGATTTCCACAATTTCTTTTTGTATACTAGAGGCGCCGGATTTTGCATTTTCAATATTTTTTGTCGCGTCTTCCAGTTCTTTAGTGTACTGTTGTGTTGCTTCATCAAAGCTGTTTCGTTGCGCACACAACTCCGTTAAATCATTCTCAGCCTTTTTGATATCATTGTTTAAACTTTCAATCTGTTTCTCTGCCTTTGTGACATTCCTTTCGGATGTCGTAACTTCAACTTTTAATTTGGAAATATTTCCGTTTAATTTCTTAAGCTGGGTGTTTAGACTATTAATTTTCGTCTGTACGGACTTCACTTTATCTCCGTGTATACCATCAATTTTCTTCTTAATTTCATTTATATCTTTGGTGACCGTATCTGCAGCTGCCTCGGATTTTTCAAACTTTTCCCGTTTCTGTGCAATCTCAGCCTCGAGTTTTTTTACTTTACCAGCATCTGTTGTTGTCTGCTTCATACGTTGCTTTTGAGCTTCCAATTGCTTAAATATACGTGGCAATTGATCTTCCAAACTCTTTACAGTAATTCCCAATCTTTGTACATCTGCCTCGTGCTTCTGTGAACTCGTTCGAAGGATTTGAACTTCACGTTCCAAACGACTTTGTTCTTCTTGATTGTAATTGATCTGCGTTTGTAGATCCTGTGCCTTCACTTGCATCTCCTCGAGCGCCTTTTGCGTTACCATTGAACTATTCGCCGATGGTTTTGTCTTGGTTTGTACTTTTGTTCCCATTTTTCCACGCATTTGCGTACGTCCTCCACCGGACATTGTTCCCGATGTCTCAATCAAGTCACCGTTCAAAGTTACGACTCGAAATCGCTTTGCACCGTATGCGATTCGTGTACCCTGATCGAGATCTTTGGCAACTAACGTATCGCGCAGAACGAAATAGAAAGCTGATCTAACACGTTCGTCCTCAACGTTTATTAGATCATATAGGCGTGGTGCATTTTCGGGGCTGGAAGAAAAACAAATTAATTATTATCGGTATTGCTTAAAAGCTAAAAACATCTTCCATGTGCGCAACGAAATCATAATTGGAGGTATGTTCTACTGACTTACGTATTTATAGGTCCTGCATGTTGTCTCCAATGTTCAACTTTCTCAAGGGCAATAAATGTTGCACGTCCAACGTCATGTTGCTTAAGCAAATTTATACACTGCTGGGCAGCGTTGACAGTGTCGACAAGTATATTATCCAAACGGCCACAGCATGTGGAAATAGCAACATCAAATTTGGAGTCGATGCCACCTAAATCTCCCTGAAATAAGAAATATTTGATTTTAAGCTTGAAGTAAGATCCAAAGTTCCGCTCACTTACCAATCGTCCCAGTATTCCTGGTACATTACCCTCATTTTTCTGACGCATCAAAAAGTCCAGAACGCGATTATTTGAACGTGATGTCTGCATGCTGGAAGATTTTTCGTTGATCTAAAATAATTCAAAAAATTGTAAATCAATTCTAACTGGCTGCTCAATTAAATACCCACCTCCGCTCTCAAGCTGAGTAACTGGTTACGCATATTCTCTTCTTCTTTTTGCAGTTTTTGCATTTGTTGAGTTTTTGAAACAATCTGCTCTTGAAAATTTGGTATATTCCCTTTCAGTTCACTTAATTTCGCATGATGCTCTTGTAGTTTATTATTCGAATCTTCGTAAGATGAACGCATCGTTTCATATTTCCTTGTCTCAGTCAGCTCATCTTGCTTGAGTATTTTCAATTCCTGTTCCGATAAGGTCAAAATACTCTTCGCTTCATCCACGGATTTCCGGAGATCGATTAATTTCGTTTCCAGTTTCTCACGTTCATCGATTAATGGCTGGGTTTCCTTCTCCAAAAGGGTATAATTCTTTTGAAGCTCATTTTCGAAATTGAGTTTTTGTTGAGTGAGCGTGATGACCTTCTTCTCACACTCGGAAATTTCAAATTGATTCTTTTCGGGCACTTTTCGCAAATCCTCTAATTCATTTTGTACTTTTTCTAATTGAGCTTTATTCTTCTTTCTCCGTTCATTTGTTGCTTTCATTGTTTGAAAGACTTCTGTAAAATCCGATTTTGCTTTTTCCAATTTCTTTTCAATGTCTTCCTTCGCTTTTCGGAGTTTATTGAAGGCGCTATTTAAGGGGGAATAATAACTCAGATAAATCGGATGAAAATTTCCATCATTTAAAGAAACTTACGCCATTTCCTCACGAACGGCTTCCTCCTTTTCATGGCGTTGTTTCTCCAGGTCCTTAGCCTCGTTATCGTGTTGTTCAATTTCGGTTTTTATTATTTCATGTTCTTTCTCATATTCTTCCAGTTTCTTATATTTTTCACTTAAATATTTCTGTATACGAAGATTCTTCGTTCGTGTATTCTCGTTCTCCTGACGCAAATACTCAACAGCTTCATTATACGGTTCTTCCAAGTCTTTCATATCCCGTTCAGCTAATTTACATCGATTGTGCTTCTCAATGCGCTCCTCGGTCAATTCCTCTACACGTTTTTGTATCTTCGCTAGGGGCGCTATATAACGTGTCGTACCGACAATGTCTTCCAAGTACTCCAGCATGCCAGTTTCATTCTCATTTTGGGCTTTGGGTTTCATCATTGCAATAGACTCCACTTCGCCCTGAAATTCAACATCTTTTAGACCACATTCAATATACAATACAAATCCTTAATAGACACTTACTTGCAATATAAGGAAACGATTGTGATCCAAGTCGACATTATGCTGCTTCAGCAATTTCGACACTTCCTTGAACTGCACACGTCGACCATTAATGGTGTAGAAGGACGAATTGTCACGATATGCCGTTCGTTCTATTATGATTTCGGAATTAGGAACTTTATTGCCATCGTCTCCTTCTACTTGATGAAAGTGTACAGCAACAGAGCACATTTGTGTATTGGGAAAGCGCGCTGAATTGTGCAGAAGAGTTGAAATCTTCTTGCAACGTATCTTATTCGCACGATATCCAAAAACGAACAACATGGAATCGATAACATTACTTTTGCCACTACCATTTGGTCCTATGATAGCTGTAAAGGACTGTAAGAATAGACAATTAACAATAATGGCGGACTAATCCTTAGACATAAAACCCACATGATGAAACGGTCCTAGCACAACTTTTCCAGCGTAACTCTTGAAATTAAAATTCTCGATTTTCGAAATGATTAGACGAGCGCCTTTGCACTCTACAGAACAATATGGTGGAATTGGCGGTGGTATGTAAATGTCGCCAATGCGCGTCCCACCTTCCTCATCGTCCGATATGTTCGCCTCGTCGAGCACATTGCTAGTGTCCACATCCATGGCTTCTGCTTCAAATGCATTTGTTTCGATTGGAATCCTTTTTCGCCTAGATTCAGGATTCTTGGCGGCAAGAGAAACTCTTTTGGCGGGCATTTCTCGATTTCTTCGATTTTCTACTTTTGCGAATAATTCAGAGTTATTTTTGTTTTAAAACACAGGATGGAAATGGTACCGCGAATTTTCTGTGAGCAAAAGTATTCGGCGGCGTCCCAAGCCTTAACATTATATGATGCCGTTTGTTCAAATGAGACGTTATTTCACTGTTGTTGTTTTTTCTCACTCGAATTGGCTTTCTATCTCGCTCACACACTACCCATGAATGTGTAATCGGTAGTCTTAGAAATAGGGATGTGCAATACTGAAAACATGAGAGTGATCACTTTTTGAGGCGGCCTGAAGCAATGAGGCCTTTTACATTAGTCAATAGTTGACCGTCAATTCCTATCGATATTCCCTTTTGGAGTTGCATTCGCTTTTACACTTACTCGAAAGAATTGATCGTCAATTCTTACTTCGTTTGCCTTTTATGACATTTTCCTCTTTGACACAGGGGTGATATTTTATAAAATTCAAGCAAATTAAAATATGTATCTCTGATTAAGGGTTGATAGCAGAAGCATAAATACAGCACTACCTGTTTTGTTTCAATGAATTTAATTATTAATACCAAGGAATATTTCAAAATGCTTGAATTAATGCTAGTCTTTTTGAAAAAGACAATATTTAGTGAGTAGCTGTTAAATTGTTATGTTTGAAAATATATTCTATATACAATCTGTAGGAGTAAATTATCTAGGCGCGTTTCATATTGTTAAAAGAATAAAGGCGAAACTCTAGAAACGACGAAACATTTTAAGTGTTTTAGGCGGAAGAAATGTAGCTGCTTCCATTTAAATACATTTCAATACATTGATTCAATGGAAGCAGCACAAATATTTTCATCTTTGCCGCGAATACCGCAACAACCGTCCATTCCGTCGTTTATGGAGTTTCGCCTTAAATTTTAATTATATTCATCACATTTTTCGTCATATCTTATAACATAAAAATTTGCCTTCAATTATAGTTTCCGGTACATACAAGAATGTAAGACCCTAAAATATGGATCAAGAAAAATAAGTAATAACATATAATTGCATGCGATGCTGTCTCCACGAACAACGAAAACGAATAAAATAAATGTCAGAAATTTGCTCCCAGCCATCGATAAGTACGATAAACGAAAGAGAGCAAATACGGATTGAGCGAGTACGTGCAACCAAAAAATGCTCAATTTTTCGATAACGATTTGTTATCGTTTTATACTGAAAATGAGAATTGACGGTCAACTATTGACTAATGTAAAAGGCCTCAATGCTGTCCAAATGCTACTATGGTAGTTTTTTTTATACTACTTTTTCTCTCTCCGTACTACCTTGCTACTCTTTTCATTAACGTACTAATATTTGGTTGTAAATAATAGGCTTTTCAGACTATGAATTTAAAATCTGAATTTAGCTCCTTAAGTTGAATTTATCAAAAACCCTTTCAGACTGTACGTTTCTGAATTTTCGACTTCAAACAGCTGTTTTTTTGTCTTGGATTGATTTTCGAACAACTTTTCACAGTCTGGAGCAATTGTTTCATGCAAAAGCTGAAAAATGGAAAATGACCAGAAAAAAATGTTAAGCATGTTATTGCTGAGACGTCACAAATTGCAAAAAATGAAAGCAACCGGAATAGTGTTAATAATTGGCTTGCTAACATCAATTTTGAACAACATTCAACATGCTGCAATTCTATCCAGCAGTCAAAACACGCTTTTGAATATTACCCAGCAAGCAATATGAGCGCTTTCGGATACTCTTTTCGGACAGAGATAAAATTGCTTTCACCCTACTAATGAAGATTTTTCTGAGCCCGTGCTTAAAGAGGATTTCCGGATGATCCGAAAATGCTCCATTTTATGCGTTTACTCATAAAACGGTCTTACATTAGGCTCTTTTCAGACGTGTGATTCGGAGCGCTCCGAAATTTTCTTGCTGGGTAATTTCAAATCAAAATACAAACAGTTGACTTCAACGTTCAAGGTTGAAAAAAAGGGAGTAAAAGGTAAGGGTTGCAGCAACGAATGCCTAAACTCATGAGTTTATTTCTGAGTTTAAAGACCCTAAACTCAGTTTAAACTCACTACTAAAGTCTACTTAAGGTACTAAATTCAGTTTAACGCAATAGTCTGGAAACCATATAAATTTTGTTATAGCTTCTTTGTGCGGTGAAAGTTAACTCGCCGGTCACCCTTATGAAACATGTTTCGAAAACATCCCATTTGAATGCATGAGAAAGAAAGAGAAACGAAGATTGTTTCGGAACATTCAACAAACAACCATCTCTTTTCTTCCCACGTCTTTCTCACTTACAAATTGTTTTAAAACATGTTTTCATACGTGTGGCCGGCGAGTAACTGTCTAGCAGAATTTGGATATTGATTTCTATTTAAATTTTTTTCCGCCACTTTACACTCTCATACTTTTTATCGCTTAGTGCCGGGTCGGACATAGAAAGAAATTTTGCGTATAGGGCCGTTTATACGGTCATATATGTTCGTGGATTTGTTGGGTATGATGAAAAGTATGAGTGTGTAAACGCAAAAAAAGCAAGTTCTACAACATGCTCGCCGGTTTTCCAAAATTTTTGATTTTTCTGACGGTGTGACGAACAAGCATTATAATGTAAATGGCTGCATTATGCACACAGTATATATCTAATATATCGTCGATAATAAGTGCTGCTTCTAATGCGCGTGCCATCTTTTCTCGCTAAAAATTAGAACGAAATGAATTTTTATGACATGTTCGTCCATGTAAACACAATAAGTTTTTTATGACACACTTTGCATGATGCTAAGTTCGTGAACATATATGACTGTACAAAGGGCCCTTATGGAAAGACGTGCGGAAAAAGAGAAAGTTGTTTGTTTCATGTTTCGGTAACGATTTGTGCATTCAAAAAATATGTTTTCCAAAAAATGTTCCTACTTCTGAGCAGGCACTTAATAATCGCGAATAGAACATCGATATATCGATATTTTCCCGTTTTTTAATATTAATACATTTGTTGTTCTTTTGCTTAATTACGTTAAATTACAACACTACTATTATTATTTTTTAAATTTCCAATTCAGTTTTGTAGAAGTTTAAAAGTAATGCAATTTCTTTTCTCCCCGCAGTATTTAGAATTTTTTTCGAATTAAAACTGAATCTTCGATTATAAAAAGAGCACTTATCTCTGTAAAGGGTTAAATACTTAATATATATAATACATATTAATATATTAAATAATATATTTAATAATATATTTAAACAGAAAGGGTCTTGGATATTTCTTTAACTTATTATATATTTCCAATACTTAACTTAATACTTACGTTGTACAAAAAAGTAATACAAAATTACTTCAATAGCTTTAATGGGAGTTCCTGAACTATCTTCCAATAATTATATCTAGAAAGAAAATAACACGACAGAAGAGAAAATAAAAAATCATATAAGAAGGTTGAAAGGTTTTTCTTTTAGTTTAGTTCATTTTGAAAAGTGTGTGTGAAGCGACGCAGTCTCGTAAACGAATCCGGTATATATCCGAATACGGTAATTTTCCACATTAAGAATAGTTAATAGTCACTCAATGGTTTTTGCTTATATTAAAATTTTAATGCCTAATTTTAAAGGAACATTTTTTATGTGATAACATAACAAACAAATTTCGTTCGAGAAGCAGAGGCAAAAAATAAAATCAGCTGTATCGGAAACAACCTCAAAATCGTGGTTGACATAATTACACTAGGCAACAAAATTTTGAATTCATTTCATTAGACACTTAAAAAACTTATTATTTTATGTAAATTTTCAAATTTCATGTAGAAATTGGAACTTTGTTTCAAATATAGATAATTTATATAAGTGGGATTCATTCAGCTTTGGAAAATTTACGAAACGAGAAATTTGTCACTGAAAATTAAATTCAAAATTTATATGAAAATTTCCGATGTGAAAGTGATTTTCTCTATAGATTTTTTAGAGGAGAGTCATTGTGAGCAAAGAGTCGTATGAGAGAGAGAGAGAGAGAGAGAGAGAGAGAGAGAGAGAGAGAGAAGAGAGAGAGAGAGAAAGAGAGAGAGAGAGAGAGAGAGAGAGAGAGAAGAGAAGAGAGAGAGAGAAAGAGAGAGAGAGAAAGAGAAGAGAGAGAGAGAGAGAGAGAGAGAGAGAAGAGAGAGAAGAGAGAGAGAGAGAGAGAGAGAGGTCTAAAATATAACTGTGAGGGGTTATAGGGGAAAAAAAGAAATTTGCAGTAATTTTCAGAAAAAAAAGTTTTACGCCTAAACGTGGCATTTCAGAGAAAACGTTTTTATGCAGTTCAAAAGCCAATTTTCATGCTTTTTTAGACATGTAATATTTTCTTTTACTTATTTGCAGTTTCAAGGGTTTTTTGCTGGTACATATATTAAATTTAGAAAATACTCTATTATATTAAATTAAATTTTGTTGCACACTGTAAAAAAAAACCCGGAGAAAGTTATATGAATATAAAAAGTGAGAACGAACTTTTATTCTCTTCAATTACGATTTTAAATGTTTCTCCACATTTTTCAGTTTCTTTTTTTTTTGTTTTGTTTTGTAATGATTGATATACGCTTTTTTTTTATTTACCTTCGTTTGCATTAAAATAAAGCACCGTAGAGCAGCTTGAAACAGTTTAGGTTTTGTTGTCCCATTGCAAGTTCCGTTGAACGGACGAAGTAAATTTATTTTTCCGGAACCTATCATTGCTAGCAGATATCATTGAATTGTTAATACAGAAGATCAGAAAGGGTAAGTGTTTCAATTTATCGCCAAAGGTCTTCTTGAAAGCAAAATTGTTTTTATTTTATTTTTTGCCCTTGAAGGCAATTTTCGAAAACAGTTATCGGAATAATTTTTGATTAATAATTGATTAACGAAAAAATATAAAATTTCCTTTAAATGATCAGAAACATTATTGGGCAATGAACTCAATCACTTTCTCTGCGTATATGTACATATAAGACAACTTTCACTGAATGAATTTACAAGAAAAATAAAATCTAAATTGATAAATGAATTCTTTAACTTTGACCTTTGAGTTTTTCTGTTTATTTCCCTGTTCTATACGGAACAAACCCAAGCAAGGCAAAAAAAAAAAAAAAAAAAAAAAAAAACGAAAGCCAAACGATGAAAGTGTGCAAATTTAGCATTTGCGTTAACATTTTTAAACGATATTAGATAATTTTGTTTTCTATTTTTTTTTATCCGAGAAAAAAATTCAACAAGAAGGCATGACGAGAATTTCAGGTTCATCTGGAAAATAAATTAAAATTTTCTTTTAACGTTTAGCTTTTATATATTTTGTTTGTTTTTTTTTTTTTTTAAAGTTTGGATGGCGCGTTTGTGGAGCCTAAAATAGAAAAAGTTTTCGTTTGGCTTTAAAGTTTATTAAGCCTAAAGTAAAGAATATTTCGGAATTAAAACAAATTATCCAGTCATAAATTTGCACCACCAACAATTAGGTTTGTTCCATGTTGTTATAAACTAAAAAATAAAAGTCAAAATATTCATAGAACCCATGAAACATAAATGTATATAAACATAAGCGTTTTAAATGCCATGCACGGATTTATGATAATCTATAAAATAGTTCAGCAACAAAATTCGATAGCGTATCTAAGGCCAATAACTTGAATTTCTTAATCACTCTCTGTAAAGATAAGAAAAAACCAAGAGGTTTTTCTCTTTTTTTTTTTTCTTCTTAATTTCAATTTAAGAAAATTATATTTTCTATTTTAAAGATGGAAACAGAGTATTTGAAATTTGAAGCGTATCACTTTCATTATGTGGACTACATTGTTTTCGCACTCCTACTAGTGCTGTCGACTGGAGTTGGAATTTACTTTGGCTACTTCAAGTAAAAACAAAAAAAAAAAAAAACCCCTAATAAATGACCCTTTTCCAATGTAACTATTAAATATTTATTTTTCTAGAAAATCAAAACCGTCCGTATCATCCGAAAACGTATCATTTGCAGAAAAGAAAGCAGATTTCGGCTCATCGGAATTAGGTGAATACTTATTGGGTTCGAGAAAGTTGCATTTATTCCCGGTAGCGATGAGCCTGGTTGCTAGGTAATACGATACCGGTATTATATCGGTATGATTTTAAAATTCTAATGATTTCCTTAATTTATAGCTACATATCAGGTGTAACGATGCTCGGTACTCCATCGGAAACGTACAGATTCGGCATGCAATATATAGTTATAGCCGTAGCTATATTATTTATGGGAATAGCTGTCTCATTTATCTACATACCAGTTTTTCATGCCACCAAAGTCAGTTCGTCATATGAGGTTTGTAAAAATTGCTTGATTAAAAAAAAAAAAATTGTTTTGTTTTGTAGAGTAAATCATTGTTTGTTTACTTTTGCGGTCATGGAATGTACTTTGGACAGCAAATGTGAATTTTTTTGATTATTTACAATTAGAAAAATAGATTCTCGAGCGTGTCGGAACCTGTATTTGATCAATAATTGATCGATTCATTCGTTCGTTTCTGTTATTGGCGTTCATTGATGCTTGTTTTGAAAGGAAACTGCAATCGATCAATTTAATTTATTGGAACTTAACAAGTTTTTCGACATGAGACACATTGAATAATTTGACTCATACTCGATCCTCGGCGGCCAAAGACCTCTTTGGAAAAAATGGGCTCCTAAAACTAAAATGCTATCGGAGCGCTCTATTGCGTTCATCCGGGACTGGTTTTTACATTTCTCTTCAGGGTTTTTACGTTTCTTATCTTAAAATAGTTAGTAATATGATTATCTGGTAATTATAGGGCTCTGACAACCAACGACTACAAGTTTCTATTTCTATCTACTAATTACACTCTCATAAAAGGATGAGAATAGTTGAATGGAATCTCTAATAGCACTGCAGAATTATAAACGCATAAAAATATTGAAATTAATGTAGGAAAGTTAAAGAAGGGTATTTTGGTTATTCGCTACTTATCACTATCAGAGCGTCAATAAAAAAACGAAAGTGATGATCTTTGCTTAAAAATGTTCGAATTTCTTTGCTCGCCATATACGCCCTTGCCAGTGTGCTTGGTGCTTAGAATGGAAGAATTTTTTTAGAATTTTTTTTTTTTATCCGCATGGAAAAACTCTTTGGAAATATTTACAATCGGGCTGTATTATTCATTTTTCTAGTTATTTAAATATATATTTATTGTACTATTTACTTTCAATTGAGTATTTTTATGACTTCTCTTTTGATCTCTCCAAAAGTACTTAGAGCTACGATTTAATCACGTTGTTAGAAGTTTCGCTTCATTTCTGTTCGTTTTGGATGAAATGCTTTTCCTGCCGATGATAGTCTACGTTCCCGCCTTGGCATTTAACCAAGGTATGTAATGGATGTTATTTAATAATCACATTTAATTTTTTTTGTTTTCCTTTTTTCATTTTTAGTTACTGGCATCAATCTGCACATCGTCAGTTTTACTCTTTGCACAGTTTGTGTTATATACACGATTATTGTGAGTAAGAAAAATTTTCATTTTTAAATCCTCTTAATATGTACTTTGAATAATTCTTATTCAAGGTGCGCCACTGCCTTGAATAATATTTTTCTATTAAAAATTAAATTTGAGTTGAAAAAACCGCATCGCTACATTTGATTTTGATTTTTTTACAGGGCGGAATTAAAGCAGTTGTGTATACCGACTCCTATCAGACTATGGTCATGTTCGTTTCTGTTGTTGTTGTTATAATCCTAGGTTCGGTTCTTACAATGAGCAAAGGTAATGTCTTTAAAAATGCTTTAGAAGGTGGCCGTCTTGATGTCTTTAAGTAAGTAAATAAATCAAGAATTAGGCTTTCGGTTTTGATTTAGCAAAGAATAAAAAAAAAAAATTATTTCCAGAATAGAAGAAAGCACAATTAATTATTAAAATAATGATTAAACATTTTAATTGATTTCTCCATCTTTTATTCTTCAACAGCACAAATCCTTCAATGTATGAAAGACAAACTCTGTGGTCCGTGTTAATTGGAGGCTTTGTTTACTGGACAGCTTTCAATAGTGTCAATCAAACGATGGTACAACGTTACATGTCCGTCCCGGATGTTCGAAAGGCGCAATTATCGGTAGCTATATTTGTAGCTGGAGTAGTACTATTCATTAGTATGTGTTCCTTTGCGGGGCTATTAATATATAATTACTATAAAGACTGTGATCCGCTCAACGCTGGACTAATTGGAGTAAGTGAATCGGTTATTGAGCTTGATGTGTATTTACATACGTTGAATTTGAATTTGTAATGTTGTAGAACTACGACCAATTGTTTCCACTGTTTGTAATGGCCACAGTTGGAAAGTACCATGGCATACCAGGATTATTTATAGCGGGAATATTTGGAGCAGCCTTAAGCTCATTGTCAGTAGTATTAAATTCGTCGGCGTTGGTCCTGCTCGAGGATATTGTAAAAGGTTGCTTTAAAATTAACATGTCGGAACGTGCATCAAAGATCTTTATTAAGATCAGCATACTTGTTTTGGGCATTAATGCTGTCGGTCTTGTGTTTGTGCTAGAGAAGACAAATGGCATACTTAGTGTCGCCGCTTCCTTGACCGCGATAGCGGCGAGTACTTCTTTTGGAATGTTCACATTGGGCATGCTTGTGCCCTGGAGCAATAGGTTAGCTATTAAATAGTTATTAGAACTTAAAAGTGAAAGAAAATTTTAACATTTTCTTTTTTGTTTTTTTTTTTGTTTTTGTTGTTTCTTACAGTAAAGGTGCTTTAGTTGGAGGCCTAGCTGGTGCTCTCATTACTGGTTGGACTTCATTTGGCTTAAATGCTGCAATTGCTTCCGGGGAAGTTGTGCCAAAACAATTGGAGATATCCGTTTCAGAATGTCCGGGAAATTTAACACTTCCGGAATATATTCATCGAGATGAATCCGATGTATTCTTCTTATATCGTTTGTCTTTCCATTGGATTGCGCCGATCGGTATTTGTGTAACAATACTTGTTGGCTTTTTCGTATCATTAGCAACAGGTCGTACAAAGACTGAAACTCTGGATGCACGTTTAATAGCGACATTTCTGCATAAGTAAAATCTCTTATCAATATTCGAAGTCCTTTATTATATTAATAATAATATTAACATGGACTCTCACCTTTTAGATACTTGCCACCCGAATCTTTTGAACCATCTCCGACTGCTGACCGCAACATAACTCAACCCTTACGTGAAGCTAAGAAAACATGAAGCTCTTTTTCCATGTCTCAATTGTGTAGTACATATTTTTATATAAATGGGGAATATTTTGATTTGGAATTGAAAATATCGTGTGGACTCTTCGAAGTTCGAAGTTGTTCGCATATAGTTTCAATTCAAGACGATAATCAAGATGAACCCAAAAGACTGCTGTTAACGTGGGGTCCAACAGTCCCATGGAACGATTGTGATTATGGAACTGGAAAGGCGAGCTAGGCATGCTATGCGCTTATGATTTAACTCAATAATGAGATTCGTAACTAAGTATTGCGTGCCTAGTGCGCTGAATGCACTACTTCAATTAGAGATTTGTATGTAGTATTCGTCGAATTTAGTAAGCTCTGTTATTGAAGTGGCAATAAAGCATTTTTTGCATTAATACATTAATATAAAATTTGTACAATTTAACTTCTATTGGAAAAGAATTTCTAAACTATTTGAATTTTGTTATACTTTAGTTCCATAAGTTATATTGATTAATTACGATAGAAAGTGAATTTTCGGAAATTAAATTCCAAAACGTAGAACTGTAGGAAAATCCTTTGTATGTAGCTTAGAGAAATATGTTTAAACTTTATATTTTTTTTTCCATTAGGTGTGTTAATGAGAAATACAATAGAATAAATGATTAATTTAAAATCAATTATTTTACGAGTATATAATTGAATTTAGTTGCTTCTAATAACTTGTCGGGATACTGTAAAATTAAGTCCAAATATGACTAAAATGTATGATCAGAAAATTTGCATTAAGGAAATCTCTCTATTGTTATAAATTGCCTAATATAAAAACAAATCGTGCTATTTGAATGTTTTTTAAATGTATAATATATTTTTCAATATATATATATAAATACGCTTAAAGGAAAATGCGGGTTTGAAAGAAATTCTGCCTTTCTAAGCACACTGGGGGAGGGGATATGACGGCTACAAGAATTTTAAACGTTAAGGGAATTCACAAGGAAAATGGAACTCTATTGAAAAATGTCGACGTCGGAATATTTTTGATACAAATTCGCATCGCACGGGGAAAACCAGCCCATAGATTTTAAAAATGTTTGATTTATACAACTTTCAAAATCAAGGGCTCATATATACATATATATATCATGATAAATGTTAAAACTTAAAACACCAGCAAAGAAAGAATATTAAGGCGATTGTTAAAGTTGATCTATACAAGTTGAGCACTGTGTCTTGGGAGAGCATGTCACATTTTTGCACAGCTTGTTCAGTTGCTGAAAATTTGGCCTAAGAAAATATTTTTTTTAAAATACAAATACTTGGAGATAGTTCAGAGAAAATTCGATCTACCAGTAGAAAGCTGGGATTTACTTTATTACGAAAATTGAATGAGGCAACAGTGTACTCTGGAATGCCCAAGCGATTTGTATTTAAGCAATAATGATGACTGTGCCCAGCAAAAGCCATACGAGGCTCAAGTAATTTTCCTTAAAGGTAATTTCAAAAGTTTTACTCATCAAACATTAATTAGTAGAAAAGTTAACCTACCCAACAAATCAGTTGATGACTTTGAAAGAACTTCCCAGTTCTCTCGATAGTCCTCTATGTGCGGCATATCTCCTTCTTGGCAGACTGCATCAGATGGTCGATACGTTGGGAAATGCTGCATAATAATTGGCTTGCTATATTTCCCGTGAGTTTTTAACAAATCTTTTTTCTTGCAATTCCTGCTTTGGAGGCATTTCAACTGCGCTGTAATGAAAAAATAAAAATTGAACGAAATTGAGACAATCTTATTGGGGTTTTACTACCAGAAATCTCTTTTAAATTCTCGATGGTTTTGTCACAAAAATCACAGCCGTCATTTTCCATTGCCATGGAATTGATAAGCACAAAATGCACATCCTTAAATGAGTACAATTGAGCGCCAGTATTATTGAACTGTTTCTCAAAGCGTTCAGTATAATAAGGATGTAATCTAGAAGAACGAAAGTTTCAGTTACATATTCTATCATCAAATGGGAACAGGCACGTAGCCAGGGGGGTAGGGGGGGGGGGGGGGGGGCGGGGTCAGGGCCCCTCCCGAAGCCAAGAAAATTGTAGTGATTGTATTTATTTATTCGGTAAGGAACTACAAAATTTAATAGTAGCCGATTTATACTATGATTATTGGTGTTTCGCCGGGTCTGACTGCAATCAAGAACTACCGTGCAAAGGCCGGCTAACAAAACTTTATCTAGAAGCGTAATGGGACATGCAAGATTAAGCGCGCTTGCCTTGGTTTCAGTCCACTGGGATATTGAGGTTGACCCAGATAACGTTATCGATGTCTTAAAAGCCAAAAGGTCAAGGCGGTTGCTACTGTAAAAACGAACAAAAAAGCAAACGGAAATTGTAGGTATTCTGCCATTTTTTAATGCATAATGTTACTGCTTCATTGTTAATTAAAAATATTTTAAAAAAATTAACAAATTCTTTTACTGAAAATTGTACTTAAGTTTTTTTAAATATGTGGATTAGAGACACCGCGCTTACACCCCCTCCCCTCCCCAAACACACACACAAACACACAGGTAATCTTTCACTACTGCGCTGGCCCCCCCCGAACGTAATTCCTGGCTACGGGCCTGAATGGGAATTTTAAGTTTCTACCTATAATGAAATCCTACATCATGATTACCAACCGCACTAATAATATGCGTTCCAGGGTTTGTGTAGAAATGCTTTCGAAATCGTTCCACATGCTCTGCGAAATGTTCATGGTCAATGATGTCTCCTTCGTCGAATAAATCGCCGAGAAAGAAGATAATATCGGGATGGAATAGAAAGTTAGAAGCTTGAAAAGCTCGATGCATTCGCCATTCCCGATACAGCTTATCAAGCCAATGTCCGCGAACTGGTCCTAAAATATGCGTGTCTGCCAATATCATCACATTGATGAGATTGTCTTCGCTGCTCCCGCGTTTCAATTCCGGCCAACTGCATTGGGATAATTGCATGTAATCTCCGAAAAATTCGGCACAAATGAATCCAATAGCAATAGTCGTGAACGTAAGAAATTTCCATTTGCGTAGCATTTCAGAGCAAGCTATACATATATATAAGGACTCCGGATCTTATCTTTTCATGATCGTTCAATTAGTACTTCCTGTCATTAGAAAACTGTTTAGACGCAGTGGCATTTCGATAGAAAAACAAACATAATTGTAATTCTATCGAGCTATCAAATTACAAAGCGCATATAATAGGGATCTCAGATGATGCGACTTTTTATCCAACTTGGCTAAGACGGATGAAAAGTCGGAATGTCTGAGGGGGAGTCGTATAAAAACACAAGTCATACACGCTGATCGAATGGAGATGGAACGAGTTTCATATTTTTTCTTAAAATGACCGTGTGTGTCGGAGGATTTATCGATACATTTTATGGATATGAGCCCATTTACACTTTAAGAGCTGTTATACACGAGCGTGTTTTAACGTGTGTAAGCAGTATGATTTACGTAGCAGTTTCAAAAGGAAATTCGCAATAACGCGCTCGTTAAAACACGCTCGTGTATAACAGCTCTAAGACATTTCGATAATGAAACATACTTTTGTCGACTAGGGACGCGCGGGGATGTGGTATGGGAGCGTTTTTCCCTCTTCCCTCTGCGTCCCTTGCCATCGAAAATGTATTTCATTATTGAAATGTCTTAATGTGTAAAAAACGTAATAGTAGTAAAAAAAACTACATTAGTAGCATTTCGACAGCCCTGGCGAATATACGTGTGTTCGACCTATCGAAATTATCGAACACATCGCATCGATCTTTTTATTGCATCACTCTATTATCGATACATCTAGTCCATCCGCTTCGCGTCGCGTGACAATTTGTAATTGTAATTTAACTGCAAAGTTTTGTGGTAAAAATTGAAATAATTGTTTGTGTTTGTTTATCAGTGTCGAAAGAACAACTTGAACGAAAATCCGGTTAGTTTTCCATTAGTTCTAAGTCATAATCTACCAGTTAAAAAGCGATCGCTTTCTCCACGTTGGCGCTCTATTGCGCCAAAAGTCGAATGCCACGGCCAAAACAGAAACTTGAATTGCACCAACACAATAACCGACATACATATATAGTCCCCGCCCAAATAAAAATCAACATTTCAATGGAGCCCGAGGAGAATTTACTCTTTTCGGCTCTCTTTGGAATTTGATGTTAGCTTTTCTTGTTACATATTTAGTGTAGTACAGTTCCGCGGTTTACTTACCCAGTAGAAAATATCAGGGCGACACAGGCAATGACGTCATTTCCTACATCGAGAGGGACCGAGTATGATGCGGAAATGAAACACATTGTGTATTGCCTTTTCTCTTTTGGTATTGTTTATCTTTTCTTGTCCGTTTACAAGCGCTAGCCCTTAGTGTTTCATTTGAGAGCTGTCATCCGACGTGATTTTCTGCTGGGTATATGCTATTTCAGTTTTACGCTACGTTGGTCGTTCAATTTCGAGAGAGCTTGAAGAATTTCTAGGTACCTATATAAGATATTTATTGACTTTTTCAATTAATACTGTTTAATGTTCTTTAAGCAATATTTTGAGAAGCTTTTTCTTAATGGGTTGTATTAGTTTTAAAATATCCATTTGTTGAAGAGAACTTAAATACCTATAGGGTGTAAGTTATCATGTATGCCGCTCAAAAATATTATAGATTCTGTCAGTAGTTGACACAAAAAGTGCCGGCCGCATTCTTGAATAATCTTTTTCGCCAATTAATCAACGCCATCTGTCGGATGTTATTTTTATTTGAGAAATATTTCTTTCATTGAATTCTTTATATTACAGTAAACAAGAACAAATCAAACGGATTATTGAAATTACTGGAAGTAAAAGAGAAAAAGTAATTGTAAAAAAAATGTCAACGAAATCGAAACGCGCCAGCAACTCGACTCCACAGCCTGGGAGCTCGTCAACACCGAATCTACCGGGATCCAATCGTCCCGATAGTCCGCTCAGTCCGACACGTTTGACGCGTTTCCAAGAAAAAGCCGAATTGCAGAATCTAAACGATCGTCTGGCCTGCTACATTGACCGCGTTCGCAGCTTGGAAACGGAGAATGCACGTCTAAGCATCGAGATACATACATCACGCGAGAACATCAATCGGGAATGCAGCAACATCAAGAGCATGTATGAAACTGAGCTCAGCGATGCTCGTTCTCTGTTGGACGAAACGGCTCGGGAGAAGGCAAAACTCGAGATTGACATTAAACGCTTGTGGGAGGAGAATGATGAGCTGAAAGCGAAATTGGATAAGAAGAACAAGGAATGCACAATTGCGGAGGGTAAGTTTAAATAATGATGATCGGAGACGAACGTTTGGAGTCATTAAATTAACTCAATGGATACGTTGTTTAGTATTGATACATATTTTTAAGACCTCATAATTATCTCCCACTTTTACAGGCAATGCCCGTATGTACGAGTCACGTGCCGCTGATTTGTCTAATAAGTACAATACTGCAGTGGCAGATCGTAAGAAAGCCGTCGACGAACTGAATGACTTGCAGAAAGAGTTGGAACGTTTGCGTCAACAACTCGCCGAAGCACGCAAGAATCTCGAGGAAGAGACATTGGCTCGCGTTGATCTGGAAAACAATATACAAAGTCTACGTGAAGAACTGACCTTCAAGGATCAAATTCATGTGCAAGAGATCAACGAATCACGTTCGCGCCGTCAAGTTGAGATCAGCGAAATCGATGGACGACTTTCGGAACAATATGAAGCGAAGCTCCAACAGTCATTGCAGGAGCTGAGAGATCAATATGAAGCACAAATACGTGCAAACCGTGACGAAATCGAATTGCTCTATGACTCGAAGATACGTAACTTACAGGATGCGGCCAGTCGCAATGTCAATCATGCAAGCAGCATGAACGAAGAATTGCGTGTCACTCGCTCACGTATTGATGGTCTCAATTCACGTATTGGAGAATTGGAATCTACGAATGCAGCACTTAATGCACGTATACGTGATTTGGAGCAATTGTTGGATTCAGAACGTGCACGTCACAATAAGGAAGTTGGATTCTTACAGGATGAATTGCAACGTTTGCGTGACGAACAGCAGCAAATGATGAAGGACTATCAGGATCTAATGGAGACTAAGATCTCATTAGACTTGGAAATAGCTGCATATGATAAATTGCTATGCGGTGAGGAGAGCCGCTTGAACATCACACCATCGAATTTGACTTCGGCAACTTCAAGCGGATCATTTTCGCAGTCCATGCGTAGTTCACGTCAAACGCCACTCAGGAAAACACCTACACGTGGTGCTTCGCTTTTCAGTGGCGTCAAGCGTAAACGTGCCGTTGTCGAGGAATCAGAAGACATCAGCCAGTCGGAATATTTCGTAACATCGAACGCAAAGGGAGATATTCAAATTTCCGAAGTCGATCCTGAGGGAAAATTCATTAAATTACACAATAAGGGCTCCAAGGATATGTCCATCGGTGGTTGGCAAATAGTACGTTCAGCTGGTAACAAGGAAACGACGTTCAAACTTCATCGTACGGTCAAAATTGATGCTGGTGGTACAGTCACCGTTTGGTCAATGGACATTCAGGGTGTAACACATGAACCGCCAACAAATATTGTTATGAAATCACAAAAATGGGCAGTTAGCGACAATATGAAGACGGTAATCTTGAATGGCGACGGCGAAGAAGTCGCTGCATCCGAACGTGTTAAGCGCACAATAGTAACGCATGCCTCACGTCAACGCCTTGGAACCGCACGCGCTGGACACTCTGTTGTCGATGGTGAGCAGCTGTATCATCAACAAGGCGACCCTCAGGATCAAGAGAAATGTTCTATTATGTAAGGAGATATTAATGACAAGACATCATGAACCAGTTTATATATTTTTGCCGTTCTTATTTACATTTTTATTTTACATTTTTATTATTTTTTTTCCATCTTAAAATAATTTCAATATAATACCATGGGCTTCAACTGAGCGCCATAAAATTGTAAGACTTAATGTGTTATTTTTATTTTATACATATAATAATTAATTCAATTAAAATGTTATTTTGATGTCCAAATACGTTTTAAATAACCGTCAAGTCATTTGAGAATTCATCATTAAACTTTAACGAAAAAAAAACAACAACAAATATACTAACATAGAGCAGTTAAAAATATTAAATGTACAAATTACTTTATTTTCAATTAAAAAAAAAAAAATCCTTTACAACAGACTCAAGTCCACGAAGAAGGCATATTTCTGATGTATTCAAAACCCATAAGCACCTTAATTTCAATTGAAAAAAAGCGTAATTTCAAAGTTTCTGTATAATTTTGTATTGTTATTCTCATATATTTTCTCTCTTCATTTCCCATTAGAAATAGCTTAACGCTTTTTCTACACTCCTAATTGAAATTAAAACTGTATTCAAATACTTTGAGCCGGTCCTACACTTATTGCCAATCGTTAATCAATGAGCAACTTTGGAAAGCTGTTTAGAATTCATTGAAATTTTGACAATGGTCGTTAAAATAAATCTATTAGTACAATCACAAAACTAGCTTCATAAGCAAGAATAAATGTATTTGATTTTAAAATGTGAGTATTGAATTTTTATTCACCGAAAAATTTTACTAAACATAGTTCAAAATAAATCTCTTCGAGCTTTTTATGCTTGGAAAAAAAAAAAATCACAGTATAAAAACTTAGATTCTTCGAAATTTCCTTTAAAAAAAAAACCGATTTCATGAAGACATAAATATGACCCTTTAGATTTAAAATAAATTTAAAATCTTGCCTTTTGAGTGCTTTTAACCCCACATCGATTAATTTTGCATTTAAATTAAGTTATTTAATTTGACATAATTAAGAAAAATTGCTGCTTTGTCAAAGGAAAAAATATCTTTTAACAAACCATCGAATTTTTCACACTTTGTTACTATTTTAAGAAGTCATTGAAAAAATTTAAAAAGCTACGCGTGAGAAAACTCAAAGCCTTGAACAACGACAATTGTACCAGCAACAAGAAATGCCTAAAAATTAATATATTAATAAAAAAACAAAAAAAAAACAATAATATTTAGACTACTTTTATAGTTGTGCGCCAAGCGGGCATTCTAAAGTGTTCGTATACCACTAACAAAAATTAAATTGTAAAAAAAGAAATTGCAATAAATAAAAAGAAAAAGAAGGTTTAAATAAAATCAAATAAGTATAAGAACAAATATATTTTATATATGAAAAAATAATTAAGACAAACAAAAAACTGTTACCTGTAATTGTAATAGGGAAGTATAGGTGACATTATTGAAACGTAAGCAGACAGTAACTTTAATTGAAATTGTTTTCAATCATTACTAAATTAATTAAGTGACAACGCGTCTACATTCACTTGCAGATACATACATACATACATACATATCTACTCTACTGCTATTTGACGTCTGAAAGCTGTCATTCACTATACATACATGCGTATGTAGGTGGCGAAAACGTTTCTATTGTTAATGTTACATTGATCATTACAATAATTATGATACGTTCGCATATATTCAGTTTGAAGAAATTCTTAATTTGTTGAATTGAAATATTCTTTTTAAACTATTCTAAGTACTCAACGCAAAAAGAAATAAAATAAAATAAATTGACAAACAACAAGAATGATTTCGATTCTTATGTGGCTTATATATTTATTGGCTTTCTCAGCTTTCATTTTTTTTTTTATAATTAAGACAAAATTTTACAAATTTTTTAATATTTTTAGCGAAAAATAATTTCAAAAATAATTTACTAACGTTCATTTAAGGTATTCGGTGCGTATAATTAATTCTTTATTTTCTTTCAATGAAATTCAAATTTATGTAAATGTTTTAAATAAAGTAGAAAAGACAAAAAATATTTGAGTGTGTATTAAGCGAAGGGTTGGACACAACGTTTACTTATGATTCGATTTTGTTAGCAACATGATAACGCCTGAGCGTTTATGCTTAGGTTTAAAAACACGGTAAGATCGCAATTCTGAAATTTCAAATTTGTTTCATTAAGGAATATTTTGTTGCAAATCACTTTCATTGCTTTTATTAAAGTCTATAAAGACTTGCGATACGTTATCTGTAAGCTGTAAGCAATCAATGTGCGTAGTAAAACGTTTTCGAATATTGGAATCTGACCAATAAATCTTATAATCATAATATTAATATTGATAAAAAGTCTCTCAACAATTAAATTATATAGCCTCACAATTGATAAAGGCAATTGATAGCCTCGAAATAGAGCTTTCTAACGTTCTTTTTAAGGTTCTATGAATATATTTTTCAATATTTTTCTCCCATCGAAAGAATGCGACAGTTCGAAAGCTCCTATTTTGTTGTTATGCGTTTATAAATAGATGACCAACACTTATTTAATTGGACGACTGTAGTATTTAAAACTTTTATACATAAATTGAGCTTTTGGAATATCTATAGAAGAGAGAGAGAGAGAGAGAGAGAACAATGAAGCTTGAGGTTGTTTTATCAAAAAACATATTTTTTAAACACCAAGTAAAAAAGCTCTATTTCGATTTAACTTTTACATATGAATTCTGCGTTGAAAGTATTCTAGGCGCTCATAAACGAAAGACCGTGATGAACTTTGCTTAATAACGTTCGAGGTTCTTTCTCCCTTTCTATAACCTTCCCTGTGTGCTAAGAAAGGCAGAATTTTTTTTGTCAAATCGACGGAAAAATTTCCCGGGAATGTTTCGAATCGGTCTGTAGGCATATCTAAGCTATACAAAGGAGGGATATTACCCACATTAGATGGCAAACTAGAATTTGTATTATTTTCTTGAAATTCTGGCAGTATAAATCATCCCGAAAGTGGCTCTTCAATGTTATTCGAGCTTAATATGCTAAATTTTATATAACCAATTTAAATAAAAAATCGAAAAAAAACTTAGTTTTTGAATAAAATCGTTAAAAACCAAATAGTTGAATTGAAGACCACAAAAAGCTTTGATTTGAGCTTTTTTTGTAGAATTCTCCGAACTTGGCAGCCCTCCTCCCTATTGCTCTATTCCATAGGTTCCCAAACTTTTTCGGACGCGGAGCCCTTGAAAGACATACAAATTTTTGAGGAGCCCCAGCCTAATTTGTTACATATGGCACTATTCACCGGCAATAAATAGTTCCCATACCATTGGGACCTTCGTGGCATTGATGATGAAAATGTATAACGAAATAAAATAAGGATTAAAATTTTTATATTAAAAGTTAAATTATTTTTTAACAATGACCAACAAAATAATGAAAAACTTAAAATATTTTTCTGTTTAGAAGCAATAAGTTAAATAAAAAATATAAATTATTGAAAAAATAATTAATGTGAAGAATGAAACTGTTTATTTTTCTGACAAATCGCTTTTATGTCCGGTGCTATCGATGATAGTTGGAGCCGATTGTCAGGTTCAATATTGAGTTTGCTGCGGTATTTCGTTTTTGTTGATGCGTAGCATGAAAAGCCGGACTCACAAATATATGTGGTAGCGAACAACATAACATACAAACAACATAAAGCATACATTATAAAATTTGTTCGCGGAGCCCTGGGGAGCACACTTTGTGAACCGCTGCTCTATTTTAAATGAGCCGGCAAAAAAGTTCATTGAACTACATACATGCCGCGAAATTTGTCCTTATTCTCAAGTGTTTTTCACAATATTTTATATATTATACAATATTTAACACGATTCCCTATCAAATTTTCACTTGAAGATATCTCGATTGAGGAAAATATAAAAAATTCCTTTCAATAAATTCGCTTCGGAGCGTGCAGTTCAATTGATAATGAACAACATTTCGCTAAGTAAGTCAAGGCGAGCGCATATCTCCAATTTTATGAGAGAACTCAAAGCAGTCAACTCGCGCACGTCGTCCGTCGAAGTGTCGACAGTGTTCTCGCGGAGAAATCGTTTTCATTCTCTTTGTTTTTATTTAAATTAATATTTAAAAAAACAAATACTTTATATTGTTATTTTGTGATAATATAAGCACGGCCAATTGCATTTGAAGGTAAATATATACCTACCAGAAAGGTTTTCCAAAAAGTTTATTGCATATTTTAATATTTGGTTCACTCTCAACTTCACTCTCTTGCATACGTGGGACACTTTCAAAATGTTTTCAACAGCTTAGAAAGTTTGAGAGCTAAAGTAGCTTGGAAGCAGACATCAGTTGCTTATCATAATGGTGTCTTTTGGAATATTGTATTTTGTAATCAAATATTTGCAGCTGAACTTGAAGCCAACTGTTGCCATCTCTCTCGTATTCTTTTGTACGAAATATTCCTTAGAGAGATAAGTGGCCGCAAAGCCATAGTGTGAGAAGTCTTTTTTGCGGTCATTATGAAGAAGTGCTTAAGTTGAGTTAAGAAATTCTTTATCTTCTCTTTAGCCGCTATGTTTTTAAACAATTGTTTTCAAAAACGATTATGACCAAATTTTCAAAATTTTCCAAATTTTCTTAAGGATTTTGATACATTTTAAAAATTTTTCATATTTAAAGAAAATCTTTAAGAGAAGCTAAAATATTCTCTTCAAATAGTCTTTTGCATTGAGAGATAAAAAAAAATATATTGCGTCTATTAAAATCGCTTTGTAAAAAGGAGAGTCAAAAGAGATAAATAAATAAATAAATAATTATTTTGTTGCGTATTTATTTGATTTCTTGAAGCAACATGAAGCTAGTCATATTGGACACATCGGAAATGGTCGGTACTTGGGCGGCTAAGTATGTGATGAAAAGAATTAACGATTTCAAGCCGGGTCCAAATAAGTGAGTAAATCAGACCTTATTTTATATAGCAATAATAAAATGATTTTATTTTACATATTTTCAGATACTTCGTTCTGGGATTACCGACTGGCAGTACACCGCTTGGCATGTATAAGAATCTTATTGAATTTTACAAAGCCGGCAGGGTGTCCTTCGAGTATGTTAAAACGTTTAATATGGATGAATACGTTGGTAATTGATATAAAAGTTAAAATTTCCTTTTGATATTCATTTAAGTAATTTACAAATTATCCAATCGAAAGGTCTCCCGCGTGAACATCCTGAAAGCTATCATTACTTCATGTGGAATAATTTCTTCAAGCACATTAATATTGATCCAAAAAACGTTCACATTCTCGATGGCAATGCCAGTGATCTGGCTGCTGAGTGCAAAAAATTCGAAGAGGAAATCAAAACTGCCGGCGGTATTGAACTATTTATTGGTGGCATCGGACCGGACGGGCATATTGCATTTAATGAGCCGGGCTCTTCGCTGGTCTCACGTACGAGAGTGAAGAGTTTGGCACAGGATACACTTGAGGCGAATGCACGTTTCTTCGATAATGATATAACGAAAGTTCCCAAACAAGCATTAACCGTTGGTGTTGGCACGGTTATGGACTCTAAAGAGGTTATGATTCTTATAACCGGTGCCCATAAGGCATTTGCTTTGTATAAGGCGATCGAAGAAGGAGTTAACCATATGTGGACTGTTAGTGCTTTCCAACAGCATGCAAATACTTTGATGGTTTGTGACGACGATGCGACTTTAGAATTGCGAGTGAAAACTGTCAAATATTTTAAGGTGAGTTGTGAGAGCAATAAGATACAATTTGGTAGCACTCCCCCAGAATGCACGCTCTATGAATACTAATGTTCATATCAACTGCTTCATTCACTAACTGAAAAACAAAACACTAAGAAATATATCCCAAAGTATCGGTGAGAGGTTAATTTAAAATTTTAAAAATCATTTCCAAAATTAACTTTTTTTTTTTTTTTGAAAAGTAATATCCCAGCGGCCAGCCGTGCCTACCGCCTACAAAGTATGCGAGACTGTAAGCGACCTGAATATTAATAGCTACAAAGTATACGAGATTGTAGGCGAAATGCCCACCAATAGCTTACTCTATGTGGTGGTGGTAGGCGTTCACTCTACAAAACGGTCACGCTCGAAAAAAAAAACATACTAGGATGGTATATGAGGTCGTATGCATCGCCGCCTAAGGCCTACGAAATGTGTTACGGTTCATTGCTTCTGTAGGCAGCATTTTGGTCGCTGAGATTAGGATAAGCTAGTAAACACAATTACTCATCTTGTTCTAAATAAAAGGAAATCTCTTTTGAAGGCATAGTTAAAAGAGAGTTATAATTTGTGTAAATACTCAAAATTTTATTTCCAAGAGAAAAAATTCTTCCACTCATTCCCCAGACCCTACGTATCTTCATTGTAAATGAGGCATGGTAAAATTAAATCCAACTGTAAATAAAGCAATTACGTATAATGCTTACGGTGAAAGGCAATTAAACTTTCTCCAAATGACCAATTGAATTTTGAGCTATTTTTTTCCCCCAAAACAGGGCAATCTCTTGGATGTTCACATGAAATTGATCGATTGAGGATCATAAAGATTCGATTCATCGTCATATTGGAGGTCTTAATCACGTATGAAATTCCTTTTAATATCCCGCATCAGTGTGAATTATACTTAAATTTTGACGTTTGATTTCAAATGGAAAAATGTTGTAAACATATGCAAAATTCCTCCAAAACATACCAGTTTTCAAAATTAATAATTATCCTTTAATTGATTGACAATAACGGATAACATGATCAGGGTTATTTTTGTTCTGAAACGGACACTTCAAGCAGTAGATATAAATAGATAAAAAAAATAAAAAAATCGAAATAAAAACAGAAAATAATTAATAAATTCTCTTTAATTTTACTTTTTCACAGAGCCTAATGGAAGTACATTCACAATTAATAAACGGAGCCTAGAAACGTAGAGTCCCTCCAGTTTTCCTTATTAATTATGTTGTTTTTTTATAAGATTTTTATATGAATAAAAATTACTTTTTAAGAAATTAAATGAAAAATTTTTTGACAAAATATTTTCAGCCCCAAGAGACAGTGGCGGATTTACCGAATAGGCAGCTGCAAATTTTCAGGGACGACAATTTCTAACCGTCAATGCATCAATAAAAGAAAAGGCGAATAGTTGGCAACTGCCTAGGTGGGATAATGTTCTTTTGTGGTTTTCTTAATAGACCGTAGTACTGGAGGTACCCTTAAAAATGGTCCAATCTGATCCATTCTACCTATAATACGCATACCTTTGGCCAAGAAAGCTCAACTCCTTCGATAAGAAAACTGTACACATGTCTTCGCCAGCTTGATATAAACGCATTTGAAAAAACAGTAAATTTCAAAACAATAAAAGTCATACGATGCGTGCATTAACAGACAAATACAGCAACAACAGCAACATAAGAAAGCCAACTATAAAATATGAAATGCACTCATTGAAATATAAGCGAACGCGTTGTTTTGGTTTTGAAAAAGCAAAGCAGAAGAGGCTTTGCAGTGAGCAAGCACAGTTCAGTGTTTGCTTTGCAAAAACAAAAAGCATACAATGCACGCTCTCTCTCTCTCTCTCTCTTGATTCAAATGCAAAGCATTTTAATTGCTCGCTTTGTTGTACAATCATTGTTCTCTTCACTAGTTCATTTGTTGTTAGTGAAAGTCAAGCATATTTGTGCAGGCGTCTAATAATTTCCATAATTATAATTCTTTTCTATTTACACGATAATTAAAAGTAAGTACAAATTGAGTAACATATTTAATACATAATATAAAAATAATTCGATAATAAATACAATATTCTTATGCAAGCGATGCTAGGGACTTTTTTAAGTTCCATATGTGATTGATTTCTGTGGTCCCAAGTCGGCCAGAGGAATCCGATTCGGGTTGATAAAATTGTACATCGTTTTGTCGTGCTGTTGTCGGGCATAGTACTCCAAAATTGAGCGAGCGAAATATTCAAAGTTGAATAGATTCGAGCCTGTTGCACCGGACTCGAGCCGTTGCTTTTGTAATGCGGAGAGTATATTAATTTTAACATTTAATCTTGCCTCGTTCAAATATCCGCGACGAACTCTTTTAGCATTCCGACATCGATAGATGGACTTAAATTGAACTGGTGCAAACGGTAATTTCGTTTTTCCGTCGATCTTTCGTGGCCTTAGAGGCTTACGAGCTCGCCTCTCGCGAAAGAGTTTCCGACGAACGTGATGAAATGCATCCAGAATATTTGATTTGCACGCCTGCACGATCACATTCAGCATATAGATGATGCATCCCTTCTCGTAGTGAATGGACGGACAGGAGAAACCCTTTAAATGATAGATCCGACAGAGATTCTTGTTCAGTTCGCAGCGTTTCACAAGTCCTTGATACATCGCCTTCTGAGCATCGGTACAGTATCCGTGCGGATCGTTCGAATCGATCACGAATTTCGACAGGATCGCGGAATTTCGCATAATTTCAATATTTCGATTCAAGAAGTATGCCACGCGTAGATTTCTCTTTGCAACTGTTGTCCTTCGTGATCACTTAACATTATTTATAGTGATTTCCTATGCTCGCTACCAGCGATAGCACGCGTCTGCTTAGGTAGATTTACTTTCCGTTCAACTTCATTCCGGGATTTTAATGACGTGCACACTAGGTAGCCGCTTTAAGCATGTGTTCAAGTATATCCTTTCAATTTCCGCTTGCTATCTATTGAGGGTGTTTTTTTTTCCTTTCATTAATATAAAAGTTTTTATGACTTGTTTTTGGCAAAAAGTCCATGTTTAGAGTTGAAATTTTTTTTGCTAAATACTTTTATTCAATATATTACCTAGATGGAATATCCTGAGTACCTAGAGAAAATATGACATGAAAGATCATGCTATAAAATACATAAAATGTTCTTCAATCAACATGGTAACATAAGATAAGTACGGAAAATTAAGAATTCCTGTACTCGCATGATTTGAGCAGTTTTTAGTGCCTGTGCTTATAAAATCAAGTGATCGTGATATGAGACACGATCATTAAAATTGAATTATTCAAATGTTGATGTCTTAAAAAAGGGATTCCAGTTCCAACAAATCATTGAGGTTTTTCTATTTCTTTTTAAATGACTAAGTCATTTTTTCTGGTACACTCACGACTAAGAAGATATTAATTAAAGGGATCAACGATCTAAATAGATTTACCCTTTTAAAATTACAAATCATTACAGAAGAATAAGACATTCCTCTGGAGTTTTTGTCATGATTCATAAACGATGAACTTGGCTTTGAAAATTAATAAAGATTTTATCGCGAAGTGCAGAGCAATTAGCAGAGGAACAATAAAATCGAACCTGAACCTGAAGAGTGACAACAAAATGAGCTGCTCATCAAGCAGGCCAATGAACTATTTGCATTGCATTCCCTATTTCCATTTCTTTTCGATAATTAAAATCCTCCAAAGGATAAATAAAAAAAAAAACCGATTGGAGTTTGTATGTTTTGTGCTCGTTCCTCCTTCCGTCATTTGATGGCGGTGATTAAATTAGTGTCATTGGCCTAGGTCATTGGCGACCTAGTGGTTGATATTGACCGCAAAGTTCAATGGCTGGCAGGATGTCAAGGAAGTAAAGAAAAACGAAAATGTAGAAAAATTCGATTGAAGATTCTTTTTCTTCATAAAAACAGTTTTTTTTTTTTTACTTTCATATCTCCATTGTATACCTATAATTTCTGTCCAGCAAACATTTTCGGAGTGCTCATAAATATGAGTCCGAAAGGAGTCGGAAATATGAGGCTCATTTCATTAAACAAAAACTATTCTATAAAAAAAAAAATTAAAAAAGAAAAAACCCAATTTAAACGAAAAATAAAATTTAGAATCGTTCAGGTCATAATTTACGAGTGAATTAAAACTTTCCTCTGAAAGCAGCTCGGGCACATTTGCCTGCTTTCCTGCTTTAGTTTCTACTCCACCGAATGCGAATGTGACCCAAAACTGCCACAATTTGACGTGCCCTGTCCTCGGTGTTCCCTTCTCGGTGTAATAATCATATGACACCATATTTTTGTGACTAATGAGTGATGAAATAAAACTGAAATTATCTAATCAAGAAATTAAAATATTTATCATTGTCTGGACAGTGTAATAAGAGCTTGCATTCGCTGGCAAATGAAAGGAGGAAATCCAATCTCGAATGCTTCGGCTTATTGGCATTCTCGAAGGGTTTTTTCTATTCATTAACGAAGACCCATCAAAACTTCAAAGTGAGAACAAAAAGAATTCTTTCTGTTTTTTGCTTTCAATTAATTGCATTCCATACTGCATACTGCATTTGACACATACTCGCTATAGCGTATACGATTGTCCTGGCTGCTCTTTTGTCATTAACTCCTTTTCAAAATATATATACAATATAAGAAAAAAAAAAAAATTATAATTGCAAAAAAGTCTTTATCCTGTTGCTGCCCGCACAATAATGTTGATGACACGAATTCCATTTTGAGAGCAGTTATTCTTTCCAGCCTCACTCCATTCATTTCCATTAATTTTTCACAAAACATAAGGACAACTGTTGAAGGGTCTTTTCTTCCTTTTTTATTCTTTCCATTACACCACGAAATTCCGTGTGCGTTTCCGGCTTCAAACATTGAGGTTAAATCGTGACATGTTGGAAGCGTTCGACTCATAAAAATTTTCTTGGAATGTGTTAGAATTGTACTTAGTACGCCTGAGAAGTCCAATGATAAACTTTCGAAGAGTGAGTGAAAATGAGAGAGACAGACGAAGGATCTTGAAGCCTTTTTAATTAAAAAGTGCCACAAGACTACGTTATTGAGTCCAACGTGTTCCAGAGGAGGATTGTTCCTTCAGACTTAATAAAATTTTTTCAGCTATTTCGCCCTCAAACACTCAACCATTTGATCAAAATACGGCAAGAACCCAAACACAACCAAAAACAACAACAAAATTCACCAATGAAAGCGGAGTTGGAAAATAAAATGAGATGAAAAATACTTACCAATTGTTGACCACATGAATTCATAGGCTAAGGTTGTCAACAATAACGTAATATACACAGCAACTATGTCAATCAACAGTTGTGGCGCGTTGCCAACCAAAGATAACTAGTCGAAGCGTTAGCATGTCTCTTAGGCTGTAAACACACCAAAGCCAACAAAACGTTGTTTCATGTCGAATTCGACAAAAGTATATTGCTTCTTATCTAGCAACACACACCGAGTACGACACAACGTTTTGTTGGTCAACGCATTTGTTTGAACGCCGTTCATATATGGCACTCCATACAGCTAATCCACACCGAACTCGACAAAACGTTGCGAACGCTTGTCGACGTCGATAATCTCATGTAAGCTTACGGCGCAACGCACACTGAAAACGACACGAGCAAAACAGAAGCTTCGACAAAAAAGCATGCAGAAAGCTGTTGGCTTGGATTTTGTTTGAGTTCGACAAATTTGTTGGCGTTGGTGTGGGTTATGTCGAAAAGCGTTTTTTGCTGTACGTCAAAAAAAAATCGTTTTGTTGGCTTTGGTGTGTTTTCAGCCTTACAATTTAGCAGGTAGTGTTGGTCAACGCATTTGTCAACGCGTTTGTCAACCCTACGATTGCCAAGTAGTCAAAGGCTTATCAGTGGGGCTTGAAAATATTTGTCCCTTTCCTTTTTATTTCAAAAAAGTCGTGAATCGCTTGAAGTTGACAACTGAGTATGAGTAGAATTAGAAATATTTCAGAGACCATAACTGTTATAAGTTATATTTTAAAAGTTACAATTTAAATATTATTTTTCGAGTTTAATTTTTTGATCAGAAAATAAATAGTGGTATTGTAAAACTCGGCTGCGCCTCGTTTTACAACATTTACCACTCGTGCAAAAAAAAGCTTCATTTCGACACGAGTGCCGAACAATATTTTATGCAATAAGATTTCAAACTAGATTTTAACCTAAATTTAAGAAAACGTTTTTTTTGTGAAGAAAATTTTAATTTTTATTTGACAGATTCATAATTTGAAATTCTTTATTATACAGCTTCGTAGTATGCTCTGCTTATTTTTGCCTTGTATTTTTTGAAATGCGTGCATTTTTAAATTTATTATTGCACACCTTGCCTTTTTTTTTTGAAATGCGTGCGTTTTGAAATTTATTATTGCACGGTTTGAAATTCATTACAAACCCTGGTAGTATGCCATGCTTTTTGTTTGTTTTAAAATTTTTTTTTATACTTTCTCAAATCTAGTGTCATAATATGCTTCATTATGATTTTAAAATCGACATCATAATAAGGCCTATTATTTTACGAGTTTTATTTTATACTTAGAAAATAAAAATTATTCTTGGAGTTTTATTTTCTTCTCAAAAAATAAAAATTTTTTGTCGATTTTTATTTTTTATTCCGAAAAAATTCATTTATTTATGGATCTATAAAACGATTTGCACACTGTGTCTGCTACCCAAGTTTCCGTGTAGAGAGCATTTTCTGCTTAAAGACTAGTTTTCAGACATATGAGGTCAAATTTGTCAACTTATTCAGTTTTATTTTCTGAGTAATAACTACAAATCGAAGAATAAGCATTATTTGCTGATAAAAAAGTAAGACTCGAAAATTTATTTTTATCTTCTGAGTAAAAAATAAAACTCCAAGAATAACACTTAACTTGTAATTTTTAAATAACAACTTATTTCATTTCGATTTTTAAAATTTGAAATTCAAAAATAAATATTATTTTGGATCTCTGAAATATTTTATACGAGTTTTTAAAACGTGCTTTTCTAATTGAATATAATGTAAAAGTTTTTTGTATTTTTTTCGGCCCCTTTTATTTAAACTGAAAAGTTGACAAAGAATTCCTATTTTTTATTTAAATACAGTCAAGCGTGCCTTCTTTGCGATGAAATTAAAATAAGTGAAACAAACTGCTCAAAAATTTCATATACTGACAAGGGAAAACTGCAAGGGGGAATTGAACTTCCATTCTCAAACGACAGAATTTTCCTTTCGTTGACATTCGGCGTTTAAGAAAAAAAAAACAGAATAACAGGGTGTGCTCCCCTTTTGGGTCGTTGCCAAATCGAGTGTGTCGGAATCGCTTTTGTTATTGAAATTTTACATCAAAGGAGCTATATAAAAATAAAAGAAAATGAAATGCATTTGGAGCATTCATGATGGGTTTTTTACAAAAAAAAAAAAAAAAAAAAAAAACCTAAAACTCAAAAAATGAGGAAAGTGCAACGTGGATTGTAGTACTTATTTGTAAAATGGAATTCAATTTTGATGAGAATTTCTTTAGAAAATGCAAATTCATAATTTTTTTTATTTCTTATTTTTAAAAGCTGTTATTTTCCTTTGTGATTAAACTTTCGGTAATATGCATATTTTGCATTTAGTCCATTTAACATCGAGTCACATAGAGGTCTTAGAACGTAGCATAGTGAAGGGATAAAGGCAGTCCTTGACAAATATATTTTATTATTTTAAGCCTTTTTAGGTGCAGGAGAAACAATTATATAACAAAATTTATGACAATTTTAAATTTAAATGTTTCTATTTCTTAAAAAATGCATATTTCATTTAATCCTAAAAGTATGAACAAAATGTTAAAATACTTAACATCTAAAATCTGTTTTTCATTTGTAGTCCTTTAAAATTTGAGAAGTATTAAGTGACTAACATGGAACACAAATATTTAAATTTCAGCCTAAGATACATGCCAATGTTTTGAATGATCTCCGATGCCGAGACCCCGATGTTTTTTGAAAACACGGCTATTTATACACACCTTCAGAAGGTTATTATGGAGTTTTGTGCATCATGTAAAATCTGGAGCTAAGTTCCACATTCAAATATTCATAAAATCATTTATTTTCCCTCAAGTATTGACTTGCATACTTATATGTCTCAATTTAAATATAGGTATTGAGTTGCCCTGCTGATGTCCTTTCATTGTTGTACAAAAAATCTCTTTAAACTGATTTCAATGCTTTCAATTAATATCTAGAAAATATGGAAAAAATCTTAATGCACTTCGAACATAATTTTAACCCTTTCACGTTTTAGGAGTTGAATTAAACCATGAGTTGACTTTTTCACTCCTCCATTCCCAGTGTCACCAACAGTTAATGGTGGCTTAAATTTTTTTTATTTTTTGCCATAACTAAATTTTTTTCATATTTTCATCGTATTGTCATTTCTATAGTTAAGGCTATTAGCAGGGCTCGGATTTTGTTGCATTAATAAATTTAAAGCATACTTTGTGGAGTAAAAAATTTGTTCAACTCATACAAAGTTAAGATTTAAATCGATTTTTAACTTCAATATGATTTTTTTTGAAGTTAGAAAAGCGATTTGAAGTTCAATTTCGCTAAACTTATTCGCAAAATGTTAGTAAGAAACATTTTTGCCCCATAAAGTATGATTTAAATTTATAAATGCAACAAAATCCGAGTCCTGATTATTAGTAGGGCAACAGAAAATATATAAATTAAGCACCCAAAAATATGCTTTTAAATATTCCGAATATGTCCGATATTGTCAAATCTGGTCATTCCTGAAGCTCTGCCCATTAAATCACATTTTCAGGAAGGAGTTCGAAAGATGTGCGGATAACTTAAAAGCCTTAATTAAGCTCCGCTTCCAAAAGCTTAAAATAATATTGTTTGGTTTTTAAATTTTCAAATGCATACCTTTAGGCACCGAATTTCAATATTTTCTGTTGCAGTATTTTTTTATATTTTTTTTTTTTGCTGTCAACACAAACCAATCACAATTTGGCATCTGATTTTTCGTTTGTCATAACTCATGAACGCAAATTTTTCATGTTTTTTTTTTGTTGTGCCTTGTGATGGCAGTTATGACTTTAAACATTATTACTACAGCGATGAAAATGGTATTTGAAAACTCTCAAGTTGTCGTTAGCATTCTCAGTCAATTTATTCAAAAATTTTTAGTGAAAAGTTAAAGCAGAATTTGCATTGGCTTAGAATTGGGAATTAAAGGTTAAATTAGCATTTTACCCTTTCGCGCCTACTGTGACAATACGTCACACTCAGTTAAAACTTGATTTTTTCTATTAGGACATACTTATGTATGTGTCCCATCTAAAACTGTTATTGGGATTTATATCCCGAAGGACATTCGAAATTTTTGAGTATGCAGAACATGTTTTTTTTTTTGCTCCTTTATCCATTTCTGCAATCAGTTTTTCAAACAAAAAATGCCTGTGTTTCGAGAAAAAACTCCAGCGCGAAAGGGTTAAGATGATTGCTATTCTTTTTTTCTATCAGTTAGAACTTATTTCATTTAAGAATATTTTACGACTTAAGATTTAACGTATAAAGGACAAAGGAAATGTTTCCATACAGGGAGATTCCATTGATTGTAGCCTTGATAAAAACTTTTATATCAATCCTGAAAAGGTTCAATAGAAAATGTGTTACGCAGTTTCTTGTAAGCACTTCAAAATTGTTCACAATTTTTATGCTTGAGCACGTAGCGAATTCCATAAAAGCCAACTCCAAAAATTACAAAGTTATATCCTTTTTCAATCAGATTAAAATGTTAGCTAAATAACCACAATGTATCTGAAACTATTGTGACTTGAAAATGAGTTACATATGTATTTTAATAAATATATATGTATATTTTCTGCATTGCTTATTGGCTCTGTATTCTGTACATGAGAGCAATAAATCATTTTTGCAATTATTTTCGTGTCGAATTGAGTTAGAAGTTCGCAGACACTTGCAACTTCACCTTTTCGCGACACATTGGCCCATCAACGGAAAAAGTTTAGTTGTCATAACGCCATCATCATTATAAGTACCCGATAAGCAAATCGTCAGTAAGCATTGATACGAAGACAAGAGGACAATCAGAATACACAAATAAGGCACGATAAGGGGTAACATGCTGCGAGCAACAATCGCCGATTGAAGTTCAAAGGCAAAGCGTGAAAGCAAAACATGATTTATTCTCATACAAAAAGCGAGGGTGAATGTCTAAATATTATTTCTCAGTTCAACGTTCATATCTACATATTCGGAGATGCATCATCGTAATTACCATCAGACAATCGTCATCATCGTTTGGCCACTTCTCATGCGGCATTTACTGCTCGACCGTGATGGCAAATCGCTTACCACGTTCACTGTCGTCGTCGTCGTCTTCGTGTTTGTTGTTGTTGCTGTTCTCGTCGTCGTCGTCGTCGTCAGCGTTTTTGCCCGGCGCAGCAGAATTTGACAAATTTGGCGTCTCCGCAGTGAGAAACTCAGAAACTTCCATTTAGATGGACTCTATTCTTACAAGTGGCAAGTTCACTTAATCCAAAAGCAATAGAAATCGTGCGGAAAGATTGCGATTTTTCAAAAGTGACGGAAGCTTTGAGTATTTTTGAAAGTTTTCTTAGGTTCCTTCAATGAGTGAAGTGTTTTATTTTTGCTCTTCGAGAAGAATATAACCAAAAAAAAAAAAGAAAAAAATTCGAAAAATTATTAAAAATAATAAATAATAAATCTTCGGGCACAAAAGAACTCGATTTGACCTCAATTACAGTTTAAATTAAAGCCAAAAACATTCTTTGAGCCACAAAAGATTTAAAAAATTCGTTCAAATTACTTTTTGAACAGATTGTCATATTGAAAGGCAAAGGATTTTCAGATTTTATACTTATAATAAAAGCGGAAACTGATAATGATCAAGTAATTTTTATTAAAACTCTTCAATGAAAATAGTGACAGGAAAATTCCATCTTTGAGGTTACCTTCAAAGTTTCGAAATTCCTACAAATATTTATTAATAATAAGAGCCTGTTAAATTAAAAAAAAAATTATCTATGCTTTTGTAAAAGAATAATTGTTAGAGAAATTATCAAGTCACTTAAGTCATTTTTTGGACTATCTGTGTTTAGAAGAGTTTTGTACAATACAATTTGTTCCCAAAATTCTTTAAGGATCTAGTAATAACTCAAAAAGTCCTCTGTTCAAATTTAATACAATTTCAATACTTCTTAAAGTAATACCGATTTTTAAGATTTTTTTTTCCAACATTTTTATCGGTTTAAATCTCATAGAGAAACTGCGTCTGACGACTGAAAGGTCGTAGTTTGAAAATTCTGTTTTTACATTTTTATCTCCTTTTGAAATTTAATTGAAAATTATTCAGGATAGTTGATGGTGGAAAGGAAAACTAATATCTTGAAACATTGATGAAAAAGGTCGAATAATAATTTTTTAAATAAGTATTTATTATGCAAAAAAATTAAATTCAAATTAGAAAGCGACCTTTAATAATCCCTTTAAGTAGGTTGGGTATAAGGATCTATTAATTATAATAATAAATGAAATGGTCTTCTTCACACCACACGCTATTAATAATCCCTTAGAATTAGAGTTTCGCTATTTTTTGTTTGTTCTTTTTTTTGATGTTCCATTTATGCACAATTTAATTAAGTAAAACTGTGCTAAAAATTCCCGCAAGCATAAAATACATTAGATTATCAACAAGTATGCCTTTAGGATTTCAAAACTCCCTCGCTACGAAGGAATTATTTTTCGTGAAAATTCTTTGAATTTCGATTGCGTATACGCACGGTGGTCCCATCATTAAGCCTCATCGAGCCAGAGCGCGAGTGCTTCTTCGTTGTGCATGTTTTGTCAAGCAGTCAGTTTGAATTTGATACTCGAACGTTGCGGTTGTGCTGAAAGGAAACATCCAAAGGCACTTTATTGAAAGGATAATGGAGGAAAAAACAAAGTGATTTATGAATTCAATAAAATAGTTAAAAAATAATAAAAATTAGAATAAAAATTTTTTTTTCAAGTCTCAGACCGAAATCAGTCACGTCCGAAATTAAGCTTGACGAAGTGACTTAAAAAAAAGTGCCACTCTCGGAGAACATATCTTACCACATTAACATGGAAAATTAATTAAGACCAAAAACAACAATTACAATTATTTGGCTACTCGTTCGCGTGAAATTGTACAGCATTTTTTATTGCTTTTTTTTTAAATTGCTTCGCTTTTTGATCAAAGTACTCGCCGCTTATCTAATTCAACAACGAGTAAAGCTCGAAAATAATGAGGCATGACTTAAGTTTTTTTGTTTTTGTTTTCTGGTTTTCTGGTCTATAAGAATGCTTATAAGCATAGCTGAACGGACTCATAACAATTATTGGACTTAAGGCGAAAGCTAAGCTCTACAGTGACAACCATTTTAATTATGATCAATTGAATTTGTAGCGTCTAGCGTATTTCGATGCGCCTCGTTTCATTGGAGCATTTAAATTCTTACACCCTGACCTTGTCGGAGTTGTGAATTGATATTATTCCTGCAGCTGTAGTAGTAGTTGTTGTTGTTGTTGTTGTTGGTTTGTTTTCTTCTTTTCCGCTTATCAATAGCTAGCAATCTTGCCGGCAAATATTCAATTGAAGAGAGGAAATATTTTTTGTTATTTATTTTTGATAGAGATAAGCGGAGGTATGCGGAGAGAAAATGCGTGCTTTGAAGCAACGTTTTCAATGAAAATATATTAAAAATATAGAAAAAGAAAGACAAACAATTAAAAACACAAGTTAATTAATATATCAAGTGCGGAAATCTGAAGAAAAAAAAAATATAAAAACAGAAATATTGTGTGGAAAATCAAAGGGAGCTCCAAAGTTCACAGTATCCCAATTAATAAATTTCTCATCAAACTTAGCGATCAGTCAACTGAGCGCTTTGACGATCGGACTTCGACGATCGCAGCCATAATGGCGTCTTCGAATTTCAAAATAATGGCCAATCAGCGGACGTCATTCGGATTAACATCATCGGCTCCGATTGTTTTGATTGTGCTTATCACAGTCGGTTTGCCGCAGCTTAGCATTGGTGAGTGTTAACTTAGGTGTTATTTATAGCAATGCAAAATGGCCGCCTTCAAGACGAAACGACGTCAAAAATACTTAATTCTTTATCTCGAAATAGGACTGAAAATTTTTTAAAATTACCTTTTTTTGTGGCGGGCTCTGTGCCGTATGTGGTTGAGATGCCAACGTACGAATCGAGAGGCTCTGGGTTCAACTCCCAGCTGAGGTAGTGGATGTTGTTTAGTTTTTCTGTTTCTTCTTTGGCTTGCCATTTTTCGTGGTATCACAACACGGGCCCATGTGAGGCCAAAGTGTGTAACCCTTAATGGTGGCAGCCACACTAACCAAACCTAAGTATTTTTTTTCTAAGGCCTTATGATAGAATGTATTAATAGTTATTTTGTATATGCTATAAGCTAAGGATCAGAAATTGTAAAAAGCGGTGAAAGATTGTAAGATTTTTAAAAAAATTTCCCATTTTTAACTACAAAATGGATTTTTTGGGTCAGTCCTTTTCTCCAGGTCTAATGATTACGTTACACTTTTTGCGATAAGGTCAATTATTGACGGCAATTGCATATTTGGGCAATAGTATAAACACTCGTCCCTTACTTTGGGACATTTTTCTTAATCCCAAATTGTCAAGAATTCGTCAGGAAGATTTTGATTTGCAATTTGATTACAATGTAAATACTCATGTTAATTGATTGATATTAAAATTGATGAAAAATATCAAAAAAATGTAATAGTGGTATTCAAGCAAGTGTGTGGAAAAAATACTTCGTCTCAGAGCACTTGACGTCAATAATTGACCTTATGGCAATAATTGTAACGCAATCATAATGCTAAAACTTTGTTGAAAACAGAAATATAAAATATTGAATGGTTTCCGAAATATAGCCATCATTGAGGTTATAAAAATGCGCATCTTAATTCTCGGCCAAAATTTTCGAGATCGGTTTAAAATTAAACGGCAGTCAATTTATCAAAACCAAATAAAGAAATTTCGTAATTTAATTTAGTTTTTTTTAAGTACTTCAATCAAAAATTTTGTTTAAATTTGATGACTTCTTAATTGTGTCACTTTCATACGTCTGCCTTAATTTCAAATAAAAGTATTGCAAATAGCAAGCTCCCCTATATACTCGCAAACGATGACTTAAATTTTAATTGCAATTAACTAAGTTGCGAAAACAAGTTGTGATTAACGAAACTCATTGCAATAAACCGATAGATGCTGTCATTATTTTTCAACAATTTCACTGATTTTGGCGATCCTGCCACCGTCATCATATGTTTTATTGCTGAAATCAAAGCGCTGAAATGAAAACGAAAAAAATTATTTTAAATTAAAAAAGTCGCTGCGATTGGTTTTCCAACCTTCCAACACTTTTCTAATAACTTCAAAAGCATACATACATATGGGTATTTCCAGCAAAAAGTAAGCTTCTTGTCACGTCCGAGCATATCAAATTGCCTTTCTGACCTGCACAAAATTTTGATAAATATAAAAGTCCGGAAGAGCTGCGCGATAATAGTTAGAATTAAAAATTCCATTTTTCACATTCTTCAATTTGGGACTTAAAATTGCTAAAGTAACTGTCACGTCCATTTTGAAATACCCATATGCATATATGTTTTCTATAAGTGCTTCGATGTAATTCTATGATTTTAATCAGGCAGCACTGAAACGTCCTGAAAAAAGTGTATTCCAACAGTTTCAGTACTAAATTTCACTCCGCACAAGGTTTCTTCATGACGGAAAATTCCATTATTTTTGATCATTCAATTAGTGGTTAAACTATTACGACATGTTTTAGTATGTTCACATACAGCTTTTAGTCCTGTTCGAGACATTAAGTTCACATTTATTGCGTCCGATCTGCAATCATATAATTTTAAGCTCTACTAAAATCAACAACAGGAAGAAAAAAAATAAAAAAATCATAGACCCGAACAAATGTGGTGGCGGTGGTAAACACTTCGATAGCGTGCCAAATAAATTCGTCTTATTTTTTTCAAATTTTCCTCCGATGTCATCACTCAAAATCGTTTTAATGCATCGTTGACTGCAGGCGCGTGCATTCGCCCAATAGAATGTGCTGTATTCGTTCGATTGACTGACAGGCCATAGCGTACCTTGTATCTAACCGGCAAAGTCATATGGCCGACAGCTCGATGTGATAAGTCCATCAACGATGATAATGAAACGTGAGACAACGAGATCCTATGGATAAGCAAACAAAAAACAAAACACACCCTCTTAAACCTTTATATTAAATGTTTAGCTTTTGTTTTTACTTTTCTGCCCGTAAATTCTTTTCGAATCATTCCGCTGGCGGGCACACATAACATATATGTATATGTATTTGCCTCACAACTACTTAGGTATTTAAGTAAAATATATACTCGAGCAGCATAATTTGGGGTTGACCACTTTGACACGTTCAGAATTTTGTTGACCTTTCCCTGTGGCGAGTGTTGAAATGAGCACGCACGTGAAGTCAACGCTGAAGAATTGAAATTAGCAATGGAACTTTTTTCCTCTTTTCCCCACAACATTCGAGCATAAGTACATATACCTATGAATTTGCATTTTAATGCGAGTGAATTGAGTTGAATGGACTGATGATGGTCTCGTTGAGTGAAGTGAATATGCGGGAATGGAGCGAAAATTGTCTGAAAGTCATTCTGACATTTCGATTTCGATTATTAATTGAATTTCATTTGATTGAACACCCTTGCCATTGATCGATCTTGCTCCGTGGGTTGTATTTTGTATATCTTTTTTTTTTTGTTGAAAATTTTTGATCTAAATTACTCAACGAACAAGGGCAGCTGTTTATCGGCACGAACAGTGACCACCACATTATTGTTTTTATTTGTTTTATTCCAGCAGAAGTGGGTGGAAAAAATTAATGAATTATTTTTTGCTATTTTTATTCAATTTTAATTAAATTTTAATTCATTTTTTCTAAGCCTCCAATAATCCTTTAATTGTTTGAAAAATAAACATCGAAGTTTCTATGCTTTGTGTGGACGCTACACTCTTGATAAGATAAGACAAGTAAGGGTGTTATAGTCAGGCGAGCCTGACAATAGAATACCCGACACAGACACACATGTTCAAATTGTTTTTCATATCAAGAGTTATTTAAGGCCATAAGGGGCCCCATATACTGATTTTTGTTTAATTTCTTTATGAAAAATGCCCGTTTGCCACGCCCACTATTCCAATTTTTGTTTAATTATAATCGGAGGCTTAAATATACGCTCAAATTCTAAGTTTCATTAAAATATTTCGAAAAAGTCCGATTTTGAGGCAGTTTTGGGATTTTTGTGGCAGACCCTAGTACTGGAGGTACCCTTAATAATGGACCGATCAAGGAAATTTTTTGGAAGGATGTTAATGACTACAAAGAAGCATAAGTGCCAAATTTCGTTCAAGTCCCATTTGAATTTCGGGTGTAGGGGACAATTTTCGAAAAACGCCCTTCTGCCCCGCCCACTTTTTAAATTTTTCGAAATCGTATTACTTGCCTTGAAACATGGTAAAATATCCAATTTCATCAAAATATCTTGAAAAACTCCGATTTTAGAGCAGTTTTTGTGACTTTCATAACGGACCCTAGTACTGTAGGCACCCTTAAAAATGGTCCGATCGGGTCCATTCTTGAACTTACTCATGTCGCTGTGAGCACGCATACCAAATTTTGTCAAGATAACTCAACTCCTTCGATAAGATAACTGTAAACAGACAGACAGACAGACGGACGGACATGTCTAAATCGAATCTCCTGGTGATTCTGATCATTTCTATATATATTTTGTATAGTCTATCTCGACTGGTTCTGGGTGTTACACACACCCACACAAACGCAATATACCTTCGACACATAATGTGTCGCGTATAATGACCCACCTAAATGAGCTTTTCTCGCAACAGAATCGAACAGAAAAATAAGGAAAATGCCGGTTTTCGTTTTTTTGTTTAAAGATAAAAAGCCAATTTATTTGGATTTAGTCAATAAACTTCTTCCCGGCTTTTTATTTGGCAAATAAAGGTTTATTTCTTCAGTAAGAATCTCATTCGACTTATTGACTTGGTTTTTTTTTTTAACGATAACAGGCAACCGTTCAAGGCATAGGTCTTTTTAGTTAACCTGTTCAATGGAATAGCAATCAAAAACTGTTTTCCAGTTATAGAAAATAGTTCCCAGTTCTTCGGTACAAGGGATGATTTTCCCCAGGCCCGGAAACTGAATCGGAATGGGGCCTTCTACAAAAAATTTTAAAATTTTAAATATGAAATACATTTGAAAGTATTGTGATGGTATTTGCAATGGGCCAGTTGAAGACCCTGCTATGGCCCATCCAGCCCCTTCTATAATCTACTATTGATAGTGCCATTATTTTTTTTGTCGCGCTTTCGGGAATTTTCTAAGCCATAAAGATTAACTTAAAATTACCTTCAAGAAACCCGATGACTATGTCCTATGCTTTTGAATATAGTTTGCTATTTTCATAAGTAGTCAGGCAGGTCTTCCTTTTACCCATCGGTACCAAAGTTGCCCTAAAGCATTGTCATATCGAAATCTTTTCTCTTCTCTTTTCTAGCACCTTCCTTTCTTACGCTGACCATCCAATGTTGCATTTTAAAACGGTAGTTAGCCTTCCATGTATTTAATAAGTATATAAGAACTTAAATGGGGGACACATTTTTCTCAGCCTCTTATTTATCACATATTTCGGGCTCATATTTCTCATATAGTTCCGACTCCGAATTCAACTCACTTCGGACTCATAAATATGATCACTTCTATAGTGTTAAAATTTTTATTATTCTACAAATTTTGAAGTCGAATATTGCAGGATATTGAAATGACTCATAAAAAAAAAAAACTCTTCCGTTTTTGCAATTCTTTTGCTTAAACTCCTTTTTGTGAAGCTGAGCTCAAACTATTTTTTAATCCATTAAAAAGCTCATCAAAACGAAAACTTCAAAGCTATAAGAACATAAATAAAGGACTTCCTTTCATATGTGTTCCATTTCCTGTCATATATCCTGGAAATAAACTTCCAAACATAATATTTATCCACCTTAAACGATATTTCATTCAAACTTTTATTTTTAAATGAATTTTCGAAGAAAACGATGGAGTGTTAAACAAGGGAGAGGGGAGAAAAATGCAAATTAGACGCAAAACTTTTTGTTCGATATTCATAAAAACTTTGAGAGACAGATTTCCACTGCACGGTAGCATTTTCAAGTGACTTCACATCCCGAAAAAGAAAAGTTATCATGATTATTACTGAAAGAGAATATAAGAAACGCTTTTTCACCGTCCATTTTAATTCGTTTTCTCTTGTTTAACTTAAATCGACAGAAAACTTTCTTCATAGACGACAAGAAAAGCCAAACAAATTGTTGTGGTTCCCAACGAAGACAGCAACAATTCCCAATGTCCTTATATAAATACGTGCATTCATAACTTTCTCGCACACAAGTACATACATACACACGTACATATAACCACAACGAGTCCCTATGAGTAATAAGATTAAGAAGAAAAGCCAAAACTTCCAAGAAAGATGCACGCAGCATTCGCATGCGATGAAAATCTCAGTCAGCTTTTTCCTCAACGATACATTTCTTCTCTGACTTGAATCCCTTTGAATCGTATATACATATATAAACACATACATATAGCGTGAATCATGCTGGAAGGATTTCAATTTCAATAACAAAAAAATTTCATTTGTCATCAAACATTGAACCCTGCACTCCACGGAGATATTTGTCACGTTAACTTTAAATTGAATCTTCAAACTTTTTCATCGACCTATTTCGGCGGATTTCACTTCCTAAAAAAAAAATAAAATAAAATAAAAATGCCTCAGCAATTATCGCCTGAGATAAACTGGTATCCTTTTATAGTTTGTATACATTAACCGCACCTTTCCGTTTTAAAACTTTTCCACCCTGTCTTCTTAGGCCACGACCCATTAAAGTTATCCCTTCGGAGGCGCCCTAAGCGCATTCAAGTTCAGGTGCGACCCCAATGCAACCTCATCATGATGACACATTGGGCAGAGAAATTGTTATCCTGTCATTTGACGACGATAACTGCTGCCATTAAAATGCTGTTGAGGGGCGACTTTATAGCATTCAAGGCATGCAGTGCAATTAAATAGAATTAAATTGCTAAACTGTTTATCTTCCAAAAAAAAAAAAAAGGCATTATGATCGGCTTTTAATTTTTTATGAAGGATAATAACTAATTGAATTGAATTCGTTAGCGGATAAGCATAAGCGATTAAGAATCCTCAGAAAATATGAATCAGCGAAATTAAATTGAGGCATTCGCTCTTCGCTCTTTCCAACTGGCACGATCATAATGAAATTCCTATCCTTAACCTGAATAACTTGGGACAGACACACTCGCGTCTTTTGCTTTTTGTGAATTTCTTTGACATATTTATTGCGGAATTTTTTCCCCCCTTTTTCAATGGAAGGACTAATTTATATTGGCTTGAATTTTTTTGTAACCTTTCCTTATGTGCTGTTTTTTTTATTTTTTTATATCCTCTTGATTTTTATCGGAAGTACTTCAATGCGTATATCTGGCGCCGAATTTCTTCATTTTTCAAATCTATGTCCATGTCCTTTGTGAACGTGTGAAGGCATGAGAACGTCCTCTCCCATCTTAAGCTTAATGGAATTTTCATTTGTACGAGTATTTGAAGAACTGACCACCCTTGATGAGAGAGTCTATGGACGAATCTGTTTCTTTATTTGCATACGATGGAGATATTCTCGCATAACAAAAACGAATGTTCAAACAAATCTAAGGCGTAAGACAAACAAGATTGAACAAGATTTAGAACGACTTGAAAGGCAACCTACACTTAATGACTGTCATTTCTAGCAATATTTTGGATTTCATTTATGAAGTTTACCTTCTTAAATCCTTTCTGCACATTCTTTTCAATGCTCAGTTTGACTTCCTTTAAGGCTAAGTGACATCTTGAAATGACAAACTTAATAAGGGAATTTATTCGAACCCTAGAAGGAGTGAACTCTGAGAACTTCTTTGCGTTAACTGTCAAAATACATGGAAGCTTTGACGCCTGTTTAAAAAGTTCTAAAAGCTCACTAAGTTCCAGGTCTGAATGAATACCCATAATATTGAAATAATTTTCAAAATATTTAACGCCAAAGTATGACTCGCCTAACTCTCTGAGATCCTTGAGTGAAACGCTCTACTTGTATTTGCATAATCTTTTAGTTATTTAATTATGAATTCCAACATCATTTCATATGTGCTCCCCAACATACGTGAATTTATTTGCGCACCATTATACTGGAAAGTCCCCTGACGATTTGAACAACAAAATCGGGATAAGGCGACGCTATGACGACATTATTCCGTTTTAAAAAATATTTTCATATCTTTTGTCCTTTATCGTTGAATTAAATTTTTTTTTTATTCGCAATTCCTCTACTCTTGGTGGATTCGAGTTGATTTGTAGGTGTGTGCGCTTTTGTTTTTCATCCGCTCATATATGAGTGAATCTATTCACATGGAATACAAAATTACTTCAGTTTACATGTATGCATGTAGGTGTATGTATTAATATATCTTATAAAATCCCTCTTGTTTCTGTTGAGGAAGACGAGTTAAAAATTTTCCGTATAAAAGCCATTTATGGCTTGGTACTTGGCAATAAGCCCTCAAGTCTACTCTTATTATTATTATAAAAAAATATTATTTTTAAATTATTCCTCCATTAGTAACTCTCATTTGACGAACATTTTACTCCTCCGAGGAGTTTTTCTCCCATTTTTCCGAATGAGTAAACTCAGAGCTTATTTTGAATCAGGATCTTTAAATTTCTATTATCTTTGAGTGATGTTTTTGGGTGTTAAAGTCACCTTCAAAAATCGAGAAAACATTAGAAAATGTTAACGGATTTTAGTTTTTTAGATCCCAAAAACCTCTCCGGAAATAATTTTCTGTTTTTTCTGTTCAGTTTGCAATAAGGATTTTTATCCCTACAATATATGTTTCTTTTGAGAACTACTTAGACAGATATGCCTCGATATATAAAGGCGATGATCAATGAAAAATAGTTTCTTCTATGTAAATCCAATTAACTGCCCAATTTGTATAAAGAAATTAGAATTATCAAATGACTTCTTCGAATTTCTTTTTCAAAAAGTACCGAAACACTTTATTCTGAGGGCCCCATAAAGTATGCAATAGTATTTGATGGCATAACGCAATCAAGGTGCTTGTGAAAATTCAAATCCATATACTTACATATCGCACATGTGCTTCAATAGTGTCACAGCTCAAAAATTTTCAAATTAGAGTTAATGCAATAAATGTGTTCACAGGTCACCTGTCTACCTAATCGCACACTCATTGTTGCGTTTTTGTCATTGCAAATCAGAGAAAAAAATAGTTATATCCGTCTCTTCGTCATACAAATGCAAGTAGACTGCATCGGTTAAACTACGTTTTTTGAAAAATTTCAAATTTTTAGTTGTGACACTATTGAAGCACATGTGCGAAATGTACCCTGCACTAATGAAGAGGTAAATTTACCAAAATGGAGTACTCTGAGGTTACTCGAAATAAGAATAATCAAAATGTCGAGAATTGACCACACCGTGAGTAGAAACAAGTAGTCTAGAATAAGTGTACACAGAGAAAAAAATCAACCAGAAAACTGGTTAAATCAAAAGGAAAAACATACAAAACGGCTTCAACAAGGAATATTTTTATTTTTAACAATTTTTCTTGTTGGAAAAAATAAAGATTTTCCTTTTGAATCATCCATATTTCAGGTTGAATTGAAATGATAATTTTCAAAAATTGATTTAAATTTAAATTGTTGAACTAACCACGGACATAAATAAAATGACATGATAATTTTTGAAATAAAAAAAAATTACTAAAATACCTATAAAAGAAGAAATGTCAAACCAAATTTTTTTCACCTTCAAAGCAAATGGCCACAGAGCCTTATGCTGACCCAAAATTAGCCATCGGATGGACTTCATCCCATTTTGTCACTCCGTTGTCGTGACTGCTTTCGCAATGCTTAAAAAGTTCTAAGATTTATAAATATCTAATATGTCCTATTTTCAGGGTTCGTATTTGAACATACATGTGCTGCTCATGTTCGATCATTTCACTATTTGCTCATGAGCAAAGTATTCCGATAAAACACATGACATATAATGCACATGAGTATGTTTCGAAAATCTTATACATTGAACATGTTCGATCGAGAAATGTTCAGTTCACACAGATAATTTTCATGTTCATAAAAGATTCTATTTTGAACACAGTGTTCTTTACGTGTTCAATGTTCAGATGTTTTCATGTTCAATTCATGTTCATGTTCAGCTCAAACACAACATTTTGAAAATTGAACATTATGTATGCTTTGCGTTTTTTATAAAAACTTTTTTGCGTTCAGACGTGTCCAAAGTTTTTCAAAATTGTTTTCCATAAATTCATTTTACAAAAATGGACGGAAAGCAATTGTTTGACGTGTTGAAGGAGGCCAATAAAAAAATTTGACCATGACCACCATTCGCGAAATTCGCAAAAATCTGATTTTCACTATTTTGAATTGAGTATTTCGCAGCTAGACAAAATGTCCTCCAACGGTTAAAATTTTAGCATGACCACCATTCGCGAAATTCGCAAAAATTTGATTTTCACTATTTTGATTTGAGTATTTCGCAGCTAAACAAAATGTCCTCTAAGGGTTAAAATTTGATCAAGACCGCCATCCGCGAAATTTGCAAAAATTTGATTTTCACTTATTCGAATTGTGTATTTCGCAGCTAGATTAATACTCTCTTACGGTTAAAATTCGACCATGACCACCATTCGCGAAAATTTTGTGCTTAATAATAATCTCGAGTTTTAGAAGCTAAATCGAAGTACAGATAAGGTATAAATAGATATCCGAGCTAGAACAACAAAAGCGGCAGGAATTTTTGTTAGGGTAATGCTTTAACATATTTTAGGCTGAGGAAAAGGTATGTCTGCAATCGGCTTAGCTGATGTAAACTTCTTTACTTGTTTTTATTACGCTAGCGAAAACTCTCTTCTAGAATTGAGGGAGGGAGTGATGGTGATGGTGCGGTAGAAGGTGATGGACAGAGTGAGGGAGAGGGAATGGTAGAGAAGGCTTAAATTTGCTTAACATGGCTTTAAGCAAACTTTAAGTTATTGGCTTTTGACACATTACATTCTGTAAAACATTGTGCAGTTTATCTCCATTAATTTTTAATAAACATTTTTTAATAAAATTTTTTTATTCAGTAAAGAATACTCTCTGTTTGAGCTGAACATGAAAACATCTGAACATTAAACACGTAAAGAACACTGTGTTCAAAATAGAATCTTTTATGAACATGAAAATTTTCTGTGTGAACTGAAACACTTCTCGATCGAACATGTTCAATGTATAAGATTTTCGAAACATACTCATGTGCATTATATGTCATGTGTTTTATCAGAATATTTTGCTCATGAGCAAAGAGCATTTTACTGTGAACACGTACATTTTGATTTTAAACATGATCTGAACATGTGTGTTCAAATACGAACCCTGCCTATTTTATAAACCAAATAAGAATTATAGCGAACGTAAAGAAATGTAATTAAACATATTTCTTTTCAAATCAACAAAAAATTTTGTTGACTCAACCATTTTCCTTTTAAAATTTTTGTTCTGCTCGAAAATCAAAAGGACTGTGAATAACAATGCACCCTTTAGAAAAAAAGCCAGGGTTAAGTTCGCTCAGTGTAGTTAAAAATAGTGATGCCACGAATAGTGGATTTGGCCGAATACCGAATACCGAATATTCGGTCAACCTCTCGGCCGAATAACGAATATTCGGCAACCGAATATTCGGCACGTAGTAAAGACAGCTTGGGCCTACTCGCGACTAGCTGGGGTCAAGGCAAAAGCTGCCGCTGAAAAATTTGCCCACTGTTTATAATGTTTTCGAAGAAAATTTAGAAGAAGCTAGCGTACATTTAATATTTCTAAAGAATAAAAAGCAAATCTGCTGTATTTTTAGATCTCGTTAATTAAATTTTTTTACGTTATTGTGAGAAAAACTTAATTTGTAGTTACTGCTGATTTTTTTAATAAGTTATTTCTACTATTCGGTATTCGGCCGAATATTTTAACTATTCGGCCGAATACCGAATACTGAAAAATGACGCCGAATAGGCCGAATACCGAATAGTGGCCGAATATTCGTGGCATCACTAGTTAAAATAGTAAGATTAACTGGTACATATGGGACAATGGACCTCTAATTTACCACAGTAGGTCTACTCGTAGAATAGTTAGTTGTGGGAGTGGTTATTTTTCAATGACAGCTTAATGTTAAGAAAGACAGAAGGCCAGTTTAAAGCATTGGATAGCAAATTAAAAGGGAGTAGGTATTCCTAGTATCTTTGTGACTAGTCGGGGAGTTGTTGTAATGACTGCAGGGTATATATCCATATAAGAGAATATTCACAATTTTTTCTCTGTTTCTAAATATAGAAATTCCTCTTTCCTACCTTCTTTCGTTCCTTCCTTATTATTTACTTTATCTGTCATTTGCATTCCCTGTCGATCTGACAAAAAACGTTCACGGTACAAAAGGTTTCAATGCTCTCAACCCTCAAAAACATTTATTTGCAAATCATCAGACTAATTACGTCAATTCTCATCAGAAATGAGAATTTTCGTTGCCAAGCGTGTGTACATTCAGAAAAAAAGGAGGATATATCCTTTGTTATTGGAATTAATCAAGGTATATATATCTCTATGTCAAGATAGAGATACTATTCATACTTATATGCTTAATATGAAAGTAAATATTTTTGTATTTATTATCATTGACAATAACAATAAACCATTCTCACATATAAATGTGAGTGTGTGTGTGCGTTTGTGTGTGCGAATGAACGTTTCTAAGATAAGATCAATTTTTCGCGAATCCATATGTGTCCGTTCGAAGCATTGTTTTAGGCGCGAATGGCGCAGCCGAAAGCTGAACGTGACAATTCAGTTAACACTTAGCTTTACTTTATTCCAATCATTCCAACTTTCCGAAATGTCTACACCAATTTGCGCCTCAAAACAAAACAGAACAAAACAGAAGAAAAAAATAAAAATAAAAAGTAAAAAAAGCTCAATCCCGGTTTAATTGTGTCAACAAGCCGATAGAGCAAACATTGGGTCGGGTCGGGTCGGGTCGGGACGGTTGAATGGAGCTTTATAGGTGACGTAAAATCCAATCAAAATGCACTAAAAAGAATAAACAGTGTGTGAAAAGAAAGGCGTTCGATTGTTTACATCGCAGTATTCGCTGGTTTAATGGTTCACTGGAACGTCCCGTTAAACGACAGCGCACATCAATTCGAATGACCGAATGCGAAACTGATTGAATCGTTGATGTGACAGAGGGTTTTGCACCCGCCCCACCCCCTCAAACCGTTTTGATCTAGTAAGAAAGTACATCAAATCAAGAACAATGAACCAATCAAAATTCGCTCGCATCAGTTTGCTTTAATGGGAAACTTAAAGGGTGCAGATTAAGAGGGAATTGGGACAAGAGGATATAACAGGTTGGCTGATAAGTCCCCGGTCTAACAAAGAAAAACGCATTTTTTTGTCAAAATTCGTTTTTATTATTCAACATAGTTCCCTTCAAGAGCGATACAACGATTATAACGACCTTCCAATTTTTTGATACCATTTTGGTAGTACTCCCTTCGGTTTTGCCTCAAAATAGGCCTCAGTTTCGGCGATCACCTCTTCATTGCAGTCAAATTTTTTCCCTGCGAGCATCCTTTTGAGGTCTGAGAACAAGAAAAAGTCGCTGGGGGCCAGATCTGGAGAATACGGTGGGTGGGGAAGCAATTCGAAGCCTAATTCATGAATTTTTTCCATCGTTCTTAATGACTTGTGGCACGGTGCGTTGTCTTGGTGGAACAACACTTTTTTATTCTTCATATGGGGCCGTTTTGCCGCGATTTCGACCTTCAAACGCTCCAATAACGACATATAATAGTCACTGTTGATGGTTTTTTCCCATCTCAAGATAATCGATAAAAATTATTCCATGCCCATCCCAAAAAACAGAGGCCATTACTTTGCCAGCGGACTTTTGAGTCTTTCCACGCTTCGGAGACGGTTCACCGATCGCTGTCCACTCAGCCGACTGTCGATTGGACTCAGGAGTGTAGTGATAGAGCCATGTTTCATCCATTGTCACATATCGACGCAAAAACTCGGGTGTATTGCGAGTTAACAGCTGCAAACACCGCTCAGAATCATCAACACGTTGTTGTTTTTGGTCAAATGTGAGCTCGCGCGGCACCCATTTTGCACAGACCTTTTTCATATCCAAATATTGATGAATGATATGACCAACACGTTCCTTTGATATCTTTAAGGCCTCTGCTATCTCGATCAACTTCATTTTACGGTCATTCAAAATCATTTTGTGAATTTTTTTGATGTTTTCGTCGGGCGTCCACTGCGTTCACCGTCCTCCGTGCTCATTTCACCACGCTTGAATTTTGCATACCAATCAATTATTGTTGATTTTCCTGGGGCAGAGTCCGGAAACTCATTATCAAGCCAAGTTTTTGCTTCCACTGTATTTTTTCCCTTCAGAAAACAGTATTTTATCAAAACACGAAATTCCTTTTTTTCCATTTTTTTCACAATAACAAAAGTTGCTTCACAAAAGACGCTCTATCTCACAAACTAATTGACTTACAGACGTCAAATTTTGACACGAATCATTTGAAGGTTGCCACTATATAAAAATAATATGCATTTAATACTAGCGACGCCATCTATGTGTCAGACCGGGGACTTATCAGCCAACCTGTTACTTATATTGTGTATAAGAACGACAGTTCTTTAGTGACCTATAAACATACGAACAATGTTGTTAACATAGTTATTCTTATTATTATTGTTTTTTTTTTTTAAATAATTCCATTCATTTTTCAGCCTTCGATGTTTACTTTCCCATGCCAGCGGTCAAGCTAATCCTGCCCATCAATGAGAAGTCCCAAAGCATATTCTCGAAAATACCAATTGGACGATTTCAAGTGCTGGCGACGAGCAACAACAGCATAGCCGAAGATTACATCTACAGCTTAGAGCAGAATGATTTGCTTCAAATAAACGGTACAACTGGGGAGGTCTTCATGCGAAATGATTACATTCGTGCCGCAGCAAAGCAGAATCAAAAGCTTGTCCTCACAGCCATATCGAAGAGCGGTCATGGTGAGCTGAACAGTTACATTCCACATGTTGGCATCGATGTATTCTCCGTTGGACCGAATGATTATTGCAATGATTTGGAGCACATGTGTTTCTGGAACGAAGCACACTATCAGTTGGTGGAGGACCTAACCGACGACGGCCATCATCATGCCACAAAATTACCATTTCGACCAATACAAATTGGATCGTTGAATGCACGTGGGACACGGTATCTTTGCGGTAATATTGAACCCAAGTATACATTGGAGACTGGCACCGAGAATTTCCGATTGCACAGCAATTTCATCTATACGAAAAGGAAATTGAATCACGAAGAGGTGAATGTTACGGAAATGAATATGCTAACAGCTTTGGTCACATGTACCCTGAAAATGTCCGACGATGTGTTGCGTATATATAAAAAACTTCTTAACATAACCTTGGTGGATCGCAATGATAATGGCCCTGAACTGCAACAGAATATAACATACGATTTCCATTTGGATGAGCCACATTTTAAGTTGGTAAGTTTGCCAAATTTGGACTTTAATATTATCGATTGTCCACCGTCCCGTCCGTCCATATATCCAATCGTCGGATTGTCTTTCAGTCTGTTAAAGAAAACGTTGCAACATTAAGGATTTTACGAGAAAACTTATAACATTTTATGCTCTTCTTTTTCTTTACTGGACATCCTTCTTGTTTATGCTCGTATAGATTTGCTTGCGTGCTTTCTCCTTTATAGGTTCGTCTGTTTGTCTGTCTCTTCGATTTGTCTATCCGTGGCTGCTATTTGTCTGCCGGTCTTCTTCGGTGTTGAATAAAAAAGAAAGAAACACATTGTCTCGAGGTTTCTTGAATGCTTTTTTAATAAACGATTCTCAGGCACGCGATTTGTCCTTTGCCTGAGTTATTTAATAATTATTACGTCTGCCTGAAGCGTCTGGCTGAAATGGAAGAAAAATTCAACAAAAAAAAAATATAAATAAAAAAAAACAAACAAAAAATGGAGGAAGTTAGGCATTAGCAATTTCGAAATGGAGGCGCGTTTTTCTTCAAAAATTAATAGCGAAAGGCATATTTTGATGCACGTCAAAAGGAAGTAATTGATCATTTAAATCATTTTTAATTTGATTTCCGGTTTCAAAGAATCGGATAGAAATATATTCAAAATTTTGAATTTCTCCAAAAACAATCCATTCTACACTCTATCCAAATCGACCAAATAACATTTTTATACTTGACACACTCTATATCGAGGGTAAATTGGGTTTGTGCGGTTGTTTGTAAAACCCAGAACCAGTCGAGATGAAACAAATAGACAAAATATACTTATATAGAAATGATCAGCGTTACCGGGAGGTTGGATTTAGCTATGTATGTCTGTCTATCTATCTTTCTGTCTGTCCGTCTGTCTGTTCGTATAAAGTATTCTTGTTAAAAGAGTTCAGCTTTTTTGGTGAAATTTTGTATGCGTACTCACAGGCACATGAGTAAGAATAAGTTCACCAATGGACCATTATGGACCATATTTTAGGGTACCTCGAATACTAGGGTCTGTTATGAAAATCACAAAAACTGCTCTGAAACCTTAACTTTTTGAAACATTTTGATGAGATTTGATATTTGGAGATATAAAGGCCATAAAGTGTAATTTCCAAAAATCTGAAAAGTGGGCGTAACAAACGGGCGTTTTCTGAAAATTGGGATGGGATTTGACTTATTTTACAATCGTGAACATCCCCTACAAAAAATGATTTTATCTGCCGATTTGTAAGTTTAAAATGTACATCCACATCTTTCGAGATATTGCAATGAAATTGCTTCCGATTAAGAAAGCTTACTATATTTCTTTGTCGGGTATTGTATGGTCCATGATCAGGGATGCCCACCACTACATTGAAAGCTTGCGATAGTGTGTGCGCGCATTGCACTGAAGAACGTTTTTCGCCTTTTTCAGTTCTCTCTTTTTGCTTCATCCGACATAGGTCTTGCTCGTTCGCTGCCTGATGTCAGACCATGTAGGAGTGTAGGTCTAACTCTTCTTCTTCTTAATCCCTGCAATGTGTTAGAGCTACGCTGCTTCAACATTGCATATAGCACGCGGAAAAGAGAAGCATGCTATGGCAGCGGATTCTTTAGCTCTGCTGTGGTGAAATGCATTGCCACTTTTATTTTTAATTTTGGGAGATTTTCGAGTTCATTACATATAAAATATCTACCAAACTCATAAAATGATTTGAAAAGTTTTAAAAACATAAAACTAATCAAGGAAACTCAATGTCAAGGAGAAATAGATATTTTTTTTTAGTCCTTCCCTGTCTACATAATTTTTTGATCACACTGTTTCAGCAAAAATACTAAATTCTATGTACAATCAAATTCGTAGCAGTAGTCAAAAATGTGTGTCAATTTATTACAAAATGAAAACATTCGTGCACATTAAGCAAAAACATATCGTAATAAATTTAATAAAGTTTCAATTATGAACTTTTCAAGCAATATAAAAAACCGAGCTGACGCCGTGTTTCTTTTATAATTTTCTTCCAAGTGGCATCATAGCGCCACTTTGTGTCTACCCGTATTGTTGTTGGTAGCTTTCTGGTGAATTTCTCGAATTTGTTGAATTTCCTATTCCTGCTTAAGGTTTTTGTTGGTAGCTTTTTGGTGAATTTCCCCAATTTGTTGAATTTCCTATAGCTGCCTAATGGTGTATTTCCCCATCGCGGCAGAGCCTTTTCGACGTCGCGAGTTAGACCTACACTCCTACATGTGTCAGACTAAGCAGGTTTCGATTTCTCAGCTTGCTTGTTGCCTTTTGTGTATGTACACAAGCATTTGCTCTCAATGCTCCGAAGCTTGCTCCGCGGGCATCACTGTCCATGATACAAGAAAACAAGATAGCGCCACTTCAGTACCGCTATTTTGAGGCTCTCTCTGAGAACAATTGAGTTTGTGACGTCACTGAGCGAGAAATTGTTATTGTTTCCCATGCTATTAAAAAAAGTAAAAAGCCGGTTTAACATGGGAAACAACAACAACGAATCGCGATTTCGAGTTTGTGACGTTTCCTCTCTCAAGTGGCGCTATCTTGTTTTCTTGTATCATGGTATGGTCAGCTTCGCCTGACTATAACAGCCTTACTTTTCCTTATAATTTTCATACATTCTAAATTAATTACTGATACCATCAATATAAAGGCGAAATCCCTTGGTTTTGGTGTCCTTGCAGTAAAATGCAGAAAAACATGAAAAAAAAACTGCTGAAGAAATTTTCGAATTATACCAGTTTTGTGTTTAGTACGCTTTATGGTAGGGGAGCGGGGGGCTAGTTGTAACAGGGGCAAGTAGTAACATGCATTTTTGACCTACAAAATAAAAGAATATTTGTTTGATTTTCAACCTAACCTACTATTTAATACGCAATGCATCACATAAGCGCTACTGACCGCGCGTCGGACGGCTTACGAAGCGGTGCTGTACAGGCGCTCCGAAAAAGCAAGGAAATGGACTTTTTTTTGTTTCTTAGAAATTGATTTGCGTTAAACTGAAATAGCTTAGCAGTTGTTGATTTTTACAAATATACTAAACATGTCCTTAGTTTGATTATAGTTAAATGTAATTTTACGTCAAGTAAGCGATTTTTTTTTAATAGAAGTTATTTCAAAAAATCTTGCTGTGGGGTATGTTGTAACACTTTTACGGGGCTAGTTGTACCATGTAATTTGTAATGGCTGTGAGTTCCTTTTTGGTTGAAGAAATAATGTTTTTGTTATTTTTTTTTTTTATTTTTCTATAAGATTACCTAAGAATTAAATATTAAAGTCTAAGTTTGTCGTAAAGTACCTAGGGTTTAAATCCTAAATACTTTTAGTAAACAATGAATATGTTTTTGTTAACTTTTTATTAATTTTGTATATTTTTCTGTTCGATTTCAAATAAAACTTAAAAGTTTAAACCTGTTTGGGCGTGTCTGAAGTTTTTATGCCAAATAAATCTTTATAAAACATTAAAACGGTTTTTAATTCCTTATGTTACAATTTGCCCCCAGCCTGTTACAACTAGCCCCAACCATGGGGTAAGTTGTAACACTCGTCAGTTTTTCATTAAAGCCGTTTCTACAAAAAGTCGTTATAAGTTTGGCTACAATTTTATTTGAAATTGATAGTTGAATAGTTGTTAATTGGAATAGTACTGCTAGATTTCCTTAATACCAAACAAGTAAGCTTTCATAGCCAAGAGACCAAAAAGTGTTACAACATGCCCCCCGCTCCCCTATCATAAGTATTCCCTCATCTCCACAGCGGCTGGCATTTACACCCTTATAACAGCTCACCTGGGAGTGTGTACAGTATTATTGTCTCAAATTATACACTTTTTTCCATTAAATTTACATAAAATGGGAGTCGGAAAAAAATTTGACCTTAAAAAGGCGCACTTAAGTGTTGGTGTTTTCCCTCAGAGACCAGTTGCCGGTGAACCATGTTTTTTTTTGCCACCTCCAAGCTGACCTTCTTCCTTTAAAGATATTCGAGTTAATTGTATGAAATTTTGTCAGTCTCAGTGTTGTAATGAAATTACACCTTTGGAACATCCGAACGCGCCTCGCACTTAATTAGCACAAAACGTTTTTAATAATAGGGGCGGGTGGGGGTGGGTAGGCGAGGAGAGCCACACTCAATCCTTCTACATATTAAAATTTTTGTTTCTCTTTAATTTTATCCTTATGATTTTGTTTATTCCTTTAGAACGAGCTCGTTGGCAGTAAAATATTATTTGTGGACAAAGACACAATGGCAGCCAACGCTCATCAAGTGTACAAAGTTGTTAACGATTCCATGGACATTGTGAAACCGAAGTGCAATAAGTACGAGAGCGATCACACGGGCCGAAGGAACACGATTATCAGTTGCCGTAAGTTTATACTTACTGTACATACGGATGGATGTATGTATGTATGTATGTACATTGTGTACAATACACACATAATTCCATCCATATGAGAATGTTGTGCACTGTGGTCAATGCACTCTCGAAAGTTTATGATTAAAATATTTTTTCGAATCAATGCTAGCCATTGTCTTATGCTTTTGTTTTCTTTCAATTTCTTTTCCTTTCCCCTTACCTTTGCCTTTTCGGATTGGTCGCTTTTTTGTTTAGAATTGAAATTCGCACGCAATGGAATACTGAGTGAATCGCCGCATTGCTTTTCTCTCGTTGCAATAGACGAGAGCGTCGATGTTGGCGTTGGTGCAAATGCTGTGAAATCGGTGAGTTATTACAATATCCTCGAGTCAAGGAACCTAAGCAGAATATTATTTCGGAAGGAGCTTTAGGAACTATAGAATATTTATATCGTGATTGATTTTTCGTGTTTCTTTGTGAGTTTAAGGGGCCCAAAGCAACCCCCATATACAGTAGCGTAGTGAGAGGGGACAAGGGGATAAATCATATTTTGATAGTTATAAACAGGGCTGATCAAAATATTTATTTAAATAATAAATATTTAATTAAATATTTCGACTCTTCTGGGCAAAAATAAATATATCAGCAAATTTTGATTTTCCGTAAATATTTCGGCTAAAATTTCATATTATATACGAATATGCAGTAGATGTACTCGTAATACTCGTAATAAGCATGCTTTCCAATCAGATAAACATAATTCATAACGCTGCACTATGGGCGGAAAGCCCAAAACCCCGGCAAAATATGAAGGACTCTTCCAATAAGAACGATTTTTTCGGTTAAGGGTTTTTTTGGGGTCCCTGATTTCAAATCTGGTGTCAGATTTTCAAAAACCAAATGGCTGATCCAATATGGCGACCAAATTTTAAAAAATAGATCTTTTTCCAAAAAACTGTATCAAAGGAGGTTTTTGGGGTCGCTGATTTCAAATCTGGTATCAGATTTTTATTACAAATGTTTAAAGATATTTCTCTGATTATAAACGAGTCTTAGACAATAGCCGACGTTCATTCATTTTTGAAAATCTTCGAAAACATCTCATATTTTATTGCAATAAGTTTACTTAAACCAATAATATATGGAAAATGCCCTTGAAATAAATTTTTATCGTAATTATTTATCGCAAATATTTTGAGTGTTTTTTCTTAAATATTAAATAAATATTTTGAAGTTTTTCATAAATATTTTGATTAGCCCTGGTTATAAAGGTCTTTTTTTTTGGGCGGGGGAAGTTCATTGTTCCCCGGGCGCCGAAATTTCTCGCTACGCCGCTGCGCCCCTGCTGGATTTAATGGAATATTTTTTTGCGTGGGATGGAAAGGGTTGCGTAAATAAAAATCGAAATTGACTGAATTTTCTGAATTTTTGAAGATTTTTTTTTAGTATTTTCCAACTTTTTCTTCACATCTCAAAGGCCGAAGCTAAAATATGTCTGCACACAAATTTGGAGAAAATTCACACAGCAGATCGTCCAATGGCTTTGGAGTTACGCTCCGAAAAACAACGGAAATATAATGCTGTAGTTAGTAAGGCAACGGATTTGAGCCAAGACACAAAGAATTTCGGACGCATCTTAACACCGGCCGTTATCGATTATCCCAAAGATGTCTATGTCTATCGGGAAGCGAGCTCCTATCATCGTGTTGCACAGCCAGCGAGTTTCCATGACATCCTTACGAACAATCGTCTGCATTTTCGCCTAACGAACGATCGTACAGGAGCCTTTGATATAACGGAAATCGGTGGAATTGTTTATGTTAAGGAGCCGATCGCGTTGCAACATGCTGTACAGACAACATATGCGTAAGTTGTATTTAGGAAGTATACAGCAGCAACCCCAACCATGATCATTGTGATTATCTCTTTTCGTTTTCGTAATAGCCTCAACCTAAGCTGGCACGATGCCATACAACATTATTATATCCTTAATTTGCACCTTCTGTCCGGACGTCCGGAAAATGCGACATGTGAGCTTAAATTGAAATCGCGCACTCAAACTTGCGCCCAAGTCAATCGTCGCCATCAGTGCGAGAAATTTTGTGGTCTAGCGACCAATGGCGGAGGTTGCATATGGCGTGGATCGAACGAAGCGATGTTCGGACAGAACTATGCGTCTTGTGTACCAGATCCGCAATTTTGTCCCGATAATATATGCGATCCGTTGGAGGAGCTGAATGCGTTCGCTTGCCCGCAGGATTGTACGCCCTCGCGTAATGTTATGGGTCCGCATTCAACGAATGACAATAAGCGCGGCATACTCTCAGCATCCGGAACGTGCACGTGCCAGGATAATGGAAAATGCTCATGCGCGCCCATCGACGACGATGACGACGACGAGCCGAAAATAAAACGAAAACGTAAGAACGAAGTGAAATCTATGGCCACCAACCTCGATGGTGGCAGCGGCAGCGGTGGCGGTGGCGGTCATGTCGATGCTGTTAGCTTAAATGGCACGAAAGCCGAGGAACGCGTTTTAAATGTCGGTGGATTTGTTTGCGATAAATCATGTATGGTGCTGGCTGCATCGTGTCCATTGGTTTTCATATTCCTTATTGTATGCTTAATTATATCGCGACGGAATATGAAACGTCGTGCCGTCGGTAAGGATACAGTAACATCGCATAAGGAGCTAACACACATCGGCAGCGGTACCGGCGATTGCGATGTCCGAAATGGTGATTTGCCGCTGATGCAGCTGGAGAGCTCATTCAAATTCGAGTCCATCGATTCGAAGTGGGAGTTCGAACGTGAGAACTTAGTTCTGGACATTGTGCTGGGCGAAGGTGAATTCGGAAAGGTTATGAAGGGATTTGCGACGAATATTTCCGGTATAGCCGGCGTTACGACGGTCGCGGTGAAAATGTTAAAAAACGGTGCCAATTCCGTGGAGTATATGTCGCTGTTATCGGAGTTTCAATTGCTTCAAGAGGTCTCGCATCCGAATGTCATAAAGCTATTGGGTGCATGTACCAAAGGCGATGCCCCGTTGATCATTATCGAATACGCTCGCTACGGGTCGTTGCGTAGTTATTTGCGTTTGAGTCGTAAAATCGAATGTTCCGGAGTTGATTTTACGGACGGTGTTGAGCCCGTTACCGTAAAGCAAATTTTATCGTTCGCTTGGCAGATTTGCAAGGGCATGGCGTATTTAACGGAAATTAAGGTAATTTTACCAAGTTTACGATTTTACGATCATAGCATAGAATAGCGCATTCTAATGACCTTCAAATTTTAGCTTGTTCATCGTGACTTGGCTGCTCGAAATGTTCTCCTCGCGGAGGGTAAAATCTGTAAAGTCTCGGACTTCGGTTTGACCCGAGATGTTTATGAGGATGATGCCTATTTGAAGCGTTCGCGCGATCGTGTTCCGGTCAAGGTCGGTTTTGAGTGATCAGCCTGTTAGTATATTCTATTAATAAAAAGTTTTCTTGCAGTGGATGGCGCCGGAATCCTTAGCTGATCATGTCTATACAACAAAATCGGATGTCTGGGCTTTTGGTGTACTCTGTTGGGAGCTAATAACACTTGGTGCATCGCCCTATCCTGGCGTTCCGCCGCAGAATCTTTATCATCTATTAAAGAGTGGCTATCGTATGGAACGTCCGGAGAATTGCGCCGACGAAATGTTAGTGATGAATTTGAATTTTTTTTTTCACTTTTTTTATCTTCCGAACTGTCTCACAGCTATACAATCGTTCGATCCTGTTGGGCTGACGATCCGAATACACGTCCTTCTTTTAAATTTTTGGCATCCGAATTCGAGAAACTTTTGGGCAACAATGCCAAATACATTGAAATGGAAACGAATGCCTTTTCGAATCCGATCTACTGCAGTGATCCGATCAAATCGAATGTTGTAAATGGAAGCGAAACTGAATTAAGGAAACTCACCGATGATTTTGGTGAGCCCGAATGTTTGGAACATTTATGGCGTCCGCCAAGCATGAGCTATGATAACCATGATGCTGTCAACAGTCGTGAGCTTTCGTCTACTTCCTTCAATCCGGAATTTTTACCGCCACCAGGCTATGATCTACCGCGACCTCTGATTGAGACGGCAACCACCGAACAAATTCTACGTTATCAGAACGATCTGCGATTTCCACTCAACGTTCGGAAATCCTCGTGCACCGAAAATCTATTGAACGATTGTAATAATATGCCACATTACTCGGTGCCAGTTAAGCGCGGACGTTCTTATGTGGACATGACGAAGAAAAATCTCATTCCAGACAATCTGAATAGCAGCGACTTTGAGAAGCATATTTCCAAAACGATTTCGTTTCGTTTCTCGAGCCTCCTGAATCTTCAAGAACTCGACGGTGAAGCTTAAATTGGATTCCATTATTTCATTTCGGCTGTTAATTAGTCTAAGTTGTTTGTGTTTGAAATGAACAAAAAGAATAGAGTTTTCTGAGTTCAAGTTTTCCCGATTTTCGCTAAAAAATTGTTGCCAAATCCCTATGCCATAATTTAGTTTAAATTTAAGATTCATGTTTGAGGCTGTTAGCTATTTTCTCTAGGAGGTAGACGCTAAGAAAATAGATTTAGGAATGAAGCAAATTTAAGATGATTGTTTTTTTGAATTGATTTTATTTTTATTGTTTTTTTTTTTTTATAAGCGATTCTAGTCAAAACGAGCATGTATTCCAGTTTATGGATGCTTCACTGATCTCATGCAAAGAATAAGAAATACGTCCCTGCGGCCGTAATATTTGTAAAAACACGTACTTATTACAAAAAATTATCCTAATTATTTTATAAAAATTTATAACAATTTAGCACATTCGATTTTTGTAGTTTTCATAAATATCGCATTCTTTAAGTGAATAAATATCCTTCGAATAGAACTATAACAAGATTTAAATAGATATATACGTATGAAAACGAGAATATGTATGCTCGTTATTTATTACCCAATAGATCACATAGGAAAACGCTACTCCAAATATGTCGATATACGGCACTTTAGGCACTACCCGGGCATTTTTTGGCATACGTTCTTTCAAAAATAATCATAATTTCTTCGTGTACAGTTTTTTAAACAAAAAATGGTGTCAATTCATAAGTTGCAACCCTGCATTCTGGCTCCTAATGGCCGTGAATAACGTTTTTCTACGGTTGTACAGTGGCGCAAAGCATATAAAATATTCAATACAAAAAACTATTTGGCTTTCTTATGCTTTTCTTTTCAAATGCTCCCGATGATCGAATAATAAATTAAAATTTCCACCAATGGATTATATAAAATATCAAATGTTTTGTCCGTATTGATTCTACGAACACACAGTTATGCAATTTATTTATTAACAGAACGACTTAATTTTACATAAGTGGTATAAAATGCTTTATAAATTATAATTTTCGTTAAGAATTAATATTTTCACACTAGCCCGGTAGCGCCTAGCGATGCCATATGGGATCACTGAAAGGGTTCGTTTTCTGTCATCGCCATATATAATATTATCTTATTTTTTATATATATATTTTTTTTTTTAATTCAGGCGCCACCGGACTAGACTTTTTAATTACTGCGTTTCGTGCTTCATGCAATGGAAAAACCATTCAAAACTGTAAAAAATTAATAATTTATTGCACTATATTGGCAAAAAAAAAAGTCGTTTTTACTATAATTAATATTGATATACACTCGGGATAACGTCAACCCCCTATTCCTTCAACACCCCAAAACGTCAACACTCTTTTATTTACATTGACTTTTCTAAAACGTCAACAAAACCTATAAAGCTCTAAAAGGTAAACTCTGTGTAATAGAAAATTTTAGCTGGAATAACGTATAGAATACGAGTTCCCAAAATTCCAGTAATCTCCTTTTGTGCGTAAAATGTAGTTTTTTGCCCTCTTTGTTCAGTTGTGTTTTCGAACTTGTTGATGTTGCGCGAATAACATGAGCTCTAAAAAACCGAAAGTGCCTTGATCTCATAAAAAATGATTTTTCAATTTTTCCAAATACATAAACATTTGTTTGAATCAGATAATTGGTTGGTGTTAGTTTGAATACTAAAAAAAAACGTTTAAAACTATAGTTCCGACTATATTTTGATCTAAAATGTGGACAATGATAAACGTCAACACTCGCGGTTTTCCTTACACTGACGTTATCCCGAGTGTACTGTATAATCAAATGAGGCCTGAAAGACCATTATCGTAACAAGATGTACCAACGTGGAAAATTTTCTACTCCCAACGCTTCCATTTGCATATACAATGTTTTCTTGTAAGTATTAATTTTCTATTATATTATAAACAAAAAAAAAAAAAAACACCGTTTAAAAATTGAGTCGGCTTGAAAAAAGGTCGTCTTCTTAAAAAACACACGCACACTTGATATAACACCAAACAAAACAAAGAAGCAAAAACAAACAAAACCAGCGAATTCAGAGAGAATTTTAAATTTCTGATACATACATACATACAACCTATACGCACCTACATAAGGTATTTGATGAACCCTTCTTTTGAAAACATAAAACACAAAATGAAAAGCTATTAAACATTTTTCTTATGATTTTTTATTTCGAGAGAGAACTCGAAAAATCGAAACACATCAAAACCGTAAACACACATCTTTGTATGTAAATCCGTGTGTGTATCGAGTTTGTTGTTGCAATTTGCAAAAGCAAAATCTCATTGCCTCTTTATATAGTCGTCAGCTGTGACTCACACAAACACACGCGAGCCGACGACTATATAAAGAAACTGCGCAGCTCAAATTAGTTGAGTTGAAAAAATTAACCTGTTTCAATCGGACGCGTGACGGAAATTACGGAAAACAAACAAAGCAATCCAAGTGAAGAGAAAACGGAGAAAAAATAAGTCTTCATCGTTTCTAAAAACTATCAAAAGATATTATTGTGCATAAGAATTTTACTGCGGCTTTTAAATCGAACCAACAAAATGTCTGAGGCTTATTTCGATGAGTACGAGCACTACAATTTCGACAACGATAAGCACATTTTCCACAAAAGCGGAAAACAACGGTCCAAGAAGGAAGCTAGCTTGCATACAAATCACTTCGATCCTTCTGGACATTCTAGAAAAATCTTAACTAAACTTATGAATACTGAAAACAACAAAAAACTTGGAAAAAATTAAGACTGCAATAACGCAAAGACGAAAGAAAGTTCCAGACAACGGTGAAGAAGAGAAGGCAAGAGGAAACTGAGAAAAAGGACACAAAATTACATCGAAAGGAACAAAATCGGATTTGCATTGTATAACCACCACGACGACGACGACGACAACGACGAGGTAGAAGGGAGAGTAAGAAAAAAAAAAATTAAACAAATTAGAAAGGAGCATTAAAAGCGAATAAGGAGAAAGCAAAATTGTGAGGTGAGCAATCCAAGTTTCTTGCCGCGCATTGTCTTCCCGCCCTAGACTACCTGAACTTGGACTCCCGATTTCAGGTTTTCTGGCGGTGATTTGTGTGGCGAGTCTCTTGGCTGTGTTCATCCAATAAAATTAAGTTCATGAATATACAAACATACATAAATCGAGTTTAGTACGTCCATTAAACTAGCTTAACTCTTTATAATTCTAAGAAATCGAAAGAAAAAGCTTCTCATAAAAATTGCATTCTTTTGTGAATTGAAATTAATTTTTTTTTTTTTTTTTTTTTGCACAATTTATAATTTCACAAAATTTTGCGTTAAAAAAATATCGATAAATTGAATTGAAATCATTTTTTGTTGTACTCATTTCCTCATTTACACAAGTTTCCTCTCTTAATATTAATCTAGGTTAATTAATAAGAATGTTTGTTCAAAAGAAATTGAAAATACAGACGAGAAGAATTATGGAATATAGAAAATTTTGTCTTTGATTTCTGTTTGGAAGATGGGTGCCTCGTGCTTTTAGGTTATATCGGAATTATCTTCAAAACGAACTCCGCTGAACTGTTGTTGTTGTTGTTGTGGTTCGCTTTTGTTGCCTCGAATGATGGAAAAATAAAAGAGAAACGAAGGAGGAAAATATTTGCTGCATTTTCGCTTTGAAATCTACATACACAGATGTGAGGTGAAAATCAAAATGGAAGACTGGTTTGTTTAGGCAAAACAATTTGAAATCATACAGCCGGAAAAGGGGGGAGGGGGTCGCCGTCAAACTTCTTGGAGTACATACGCACATGGATATGTAACCATGGATTTTTGTAAGACTGCTGCTGTTTCGAGAATCGTCTCTACAGAATAAATTTGAATAAATTTTTCATAAGACATTTCGTAAATGAAAAATTTTTCGTAGGCTAAGAACGCATGGAAATTTGATGTGGGAGCGTATCTCTCTTCTCCGTCTGTCGCTTTCAACAAAAAAAGTGTTCTCTATCGAAATGTCTTGCAGAGTGTAGAGCGAATAAGAATATGAAGGACTCCAAGGCTTTTGCTTAAAAGTCCTTTGTCTAATTGTGGAAATATCATCAAAGAATTTAATAAATTTGGATCACATTCATTGAATTTTTCTCTTTTATATCACCCATATTTTCTTTTATATATATGTAATTATTTTCACTTTTCGCTTGACCTTGTCAAAAGACGATTTCCGTATCGGATCAACATTTTAAACTACAAGGAATTGTGTAATTACTTACATATGTACATATGTAGGTATCGAACTACTTAAACGTTTAATATAGAAAGCGAAGGTGTACTTGTTGATCTGTATGGATGTGAGCGTATTTATATGTATTTACATAAAAATTTATTTATTACAAACGAACAAAGAACAATATCAAAATAAAATTCCTTGCTTGTTTGTTTATAGATAGAAGCATATGCACATATATTCAAATTTTTAATCTGAATGGACGGGTTCCAATAACGCAGTAATTTCTGAGCAGCGATTCCTTCAAATATTCAACAGACGCAAGCATATGGGCTCAGTTACAATGAAGAGCGCAGTTGATTTGTATTTGGTTCCATATATTTGCATGTGTTGAATAATTTTTTTTAAATCGGAAATTATACAAGAAAAGCCTAACAGAAATGGCCTTGAGAAATAACTTGATTCTTCTTGCTAGGTCAAAATTTACGCTGTTATAGATTTCGAAAGGAAAAAAAAACCGGTTATCCGGCTGACTGTGAGGCATGACATGTCATGCTAGGAGTCACCAATGACATTTTCTAATCCCACGATGACATCTCACCGGTGAATTCACTGTTCAACTCCTGTAAAAATTTCGTACAAAATGTCCTATGAAATCGCATGTGTTCCGGCTCCAAAGTCACCCTGACTTCATCGATGATGTCAGGGGGACCATTCCCGCTGGGTAGTTATATGGTAGTTGTACTCACACTTTTATCTATATATAGAGTTCTGCCCGATCTTTTGGGTACGACCCCTCGGGGAGTATCGAGTATCGTGGGGACTGTGGTTTCATTGAGGCGAGGATAGCGCCGGATCTCGACCCAGGTTCACCGATACGGTCCATGTATACTGATGAGGCAAAATGGGTACACTTTGTTTGATGCCCAGTGGAACCTTTTGTATCTTCTGACACTGCGGTTGAAGCACCGACGTGTTTGGAATCGCATAAAGCAATTTACTCCTAAAGGAACATATTTTTATCTATACCAAAGTATTTATATTTGTTTGAAGTTCTGTTCGCTTAAATGGGTTTTTTGTTTTTACCAATACAGGACTCAATGTTTGGCCCATTCTAAAGAGTTCAAATAAACAAAAAATTGTTTTTGTTTTTCTTTTTGTTGGTGGCACATTCAATTTACGTTGATTTTAAACAAAATCTTTTTCGCTCATTGAAAGTGTGAACGTGCAAATTGTCAGCTATAAGGTATTGTCAGCTGGCATGTCTTTCCGAAAACCATTCACGTCTTCGGGTTTGACGATGTAAAATGGATTTCAATAGGATGTATGTATGTATATTCAAGAATATATATATTTAAACTAATGCTTTCGTACGTTTAGCTTGCTCTGTGAGATCAGAACGTGTCCTCAATAAAAGAAATTAATGATCGAACATGTGATGTTTTCAGTTCAGAGAAATTAGAAACTGAGTTTCTGTTATAAAATGCTGCAGATACATCGAATTGCCCTGAAACTTATAAAATTAATACAGTTTTCTCTAGAAAAAAGTTCTATGCTGAATAATTCAAATTTTGATTTTTTTAAATAAATAGGTATAATAAAAGAAATTCAGAACATTAACAAGTAAGGGTGTTATAGTCAGGCGAGCCTGACAATAAAATACCCGACACAGACACACATGTTTAAATAATTTTTAAACCACGCCCAAAAAACAGCACTGCTAAGAAAAAATATTCAACAGGTTTTTAAGGCCATTAGGGCCAGTGCCGTAGCAATTCTGTTTTGCGTGAGGGGGCCAAATTATTTTTCCAATTTTCGTGGGGGGGGGAAAATTATTTTTTCAATTTTATTCATGGGCAAAAACAAAAATGCGTGGGGGGGCAAAGCCCCCTCTTGCCCCTATGGTTGCTACGGCACTGCATTAGGGGCCCCCTATACCGACTTTTGTTAAATTTCTGTATGAAAAACGCCCTTTTGCCACGCCCACTTTTCCAATTCTTTGGAATTCCAATCGGAGGCTTAAGTATACGTTCAAATTCTAAGTTTCATTGAAATATTTCGAAAAAGTCAGATTTTGGGGCATTTTTGAGATTTTTGTGACTGACAGGAACCCTTAAAATGATCTGATCGGGTCCATTATCGAACTTGTTCTTACTCATGTGCCTGTGAGTACGCATACCAAATTTTGTCAAGATAGCTCAACTCCTTCGATAAGAAAACTGTATACAGACAGACGGACAGACGGACATGTCTAAATCGAATCTCCTGGTGACGCTGATCATTTCTATATATATTTTGTATGGTCTATCTCGAATGGTTCTTGGGTGTTACACACAACCACACAAACGCAATATACTATCGACACAGAGTGTGTCGGGTATATAAAGCGATCTACTTCTTGACGCTTCTGCGATAAGGAACTCAATTTTAACTTTTACGGCTACATTTCCCTGCCCTTCTTATCGACAACAAGAAAATATGACTCCCGATTCGAGCAAAATGGAGTCACTGCAATTCGAAGCGCAATTAAAAACAAGCATTTTGAAATAGATACGCTTCGAATTTCGCAAATAATATTATTGTTATTGCAAATTGAAATATATACATATACATATATATAATTTTTATTCTGTAAAATAAAGACGCAGTTCGTGTTGTGTGCTTTTTCATGAAACAATTTATTTTTTGCGTCTCGAAAGTTATTGAAATTCACACTTGTTCAAACACGAGATGGCAGAAAATATTTCGATATTTCCACATTTTGATGTTTAAACAGTTCAGGTGACTAATATCAAGGTTTTCCGAGAATTTCGACGTTTCGAGATCGAATACCTCTTAAATTCTTGAGGTTTATTTTTAAAACCATAACAATGTTTTTTTTTCCCCCGACTAATTTTTGGAGCGTGAACTCAATTCAAAACAAATATTGATAAGCGCAAAAATTCATCAATTCTTATTCGAGAGCTTTCTCGGCATTATTTTTTGGAAATTCACCTTCTGTTTTTTTTTTTTTAGAGGTTACCTTAGTTTAAGATAATTTTTTGCAGCTTAATTGTTTTCCAGCTTGCTGAACTCAATTCAATTTAGTACAAAAAAAAAATTTAACCCTGGATGGGTGCTGTTCGACGAAGAGCGTCTATCCGACGAACAATAAGTTATGTTTAGTACAATATACAATCTCCTTAACGGATCTTATTGACTTGTGAAAGCAACTGAAAAGCGAGAAAATAACTAAAAATCACAAATGAATTTCCTAATCCAAATAGACAGCTATGATATTCATACATGATTTCAAGTATGCATGAAAATTTCGACAATTTGATAAAATTCTAGTCAAAAATGTTTTCAAAACACATCAAATTGATTCATTGCACGATCTATCAGACTGAATAATGAATATATGAGTTGAGGTCAATATGTACCATTCTGAAACAAATTTGCTTATTGAGCTTTTGCATAAGCAAACTAAATTTCAGCATCGATGATCATGCATATGTCAAAATCGATGCGAAAATGTATTTCCTATTGAATTTTCGAGAAAATATTTTCTATTTTCATCAATTTTTCAGGTCACAATTAAAATACAGTGAACTCTCTCTTAAGCGGACACCTACGGGACCGAAAAATGTGCCCGATTAAGAGGAAATTATATAATATTTGAGAAGCAGGAATATAAGACCATTCCCAAAAAGTGTCCGACAAAGAGAGGTGTCCGCTTGAGATAGGGTTGCCATACGTACTGTTTTAAACAGTACATGTACTGTTTTTTATAAAATGTATTGTTTTTTGACCAACACCAAAAACAGTACACAAAAGTACTGTTTTTTGATAATGTACTGTTTTATTTACTGTTTTATTGTTTTTTCCAAATTATACTTTTTTTTTGTTAAAAAAAACACAGCCAGGCTGAATTTTTATTAAAACTCTATTGCGCTCTGTACTGCTCGTTGGTCACTCTAATTTGTAAGAGTTTCTAGCAACACTGTGTGCGAAAGCGATTTCATTTTGTTTTGAACATCGAACAGATATACGGCTTTCTGGCGACGTTTATTCTTTTAAACCTTTTAAATCAAGCATTAAATAAGAAAGTATTTCGTTACAATGGAAGGTCTTATTAGTAGCTCGGATGTTTCAAGCGATGAAATTGAAAACATCCCAGCAATCGGGATTATTGAATGTATTTCAATAAAAATGTACTTTTTTTTTTTTTTAATTGTACTGTTTTTTCCCCCCCAATGTACTTTTTTGTCAATTTCAAATCTGGCAACCCTAGCTTGAGAGGAGTGTCCGCAAGGAACAGAGTACACTGTAATATTATTGACTTATGTATTTATGTATTGGAAAATTTCGTTGAAAAATTAAATTAAAAAAAAAAAACAAATGAAAAGCTGAACGGATATTGAACTCCCGAACTGTGTACAGTATTCCCCGGATATTATAATTATTCCCCGCTTATATGCATGCCAATTTGTGTGGCATTTGCCTTATCTTTTCATACAAGAAGCCCCACTTATAAGCACTCCCCGTTTATAAGCACTATTTTTCGTGCATTTTGCACGATCCTTATATCCGACGAATTCTGTACTATTTACTACGAAGAGGAGTCACAGAGATTTACGGGAATAATGGGACACATCTAAAGTCAAAAAAGCAAGCAAAATTCCATTGAGAAAATTGTCTTTAAAACCCAATCGAGGAATTGGGAATTGAACGAAAATAAGACTTCTCATAACGGGGTGGCATGACCCCATCGTTCCCCATCAAGTATGCCCTTGTGGGTACATATTTAAATTCATCTTTAACATTTCCTTATCATTTATGAGGACAAGACGAATTCCTTATAATGTATTCTCCTTTTTATCATTTTAAGCTTTTTAGTCTTTTTTTAACTTTAGGTGATAAGGCTGGCACAATTAGGTCCACATATGCCAAGTTTATTACGATACTTTCAAATAGGTGCAAAATTAAATACTTTATGTACGAATAGATGCGTGAATTCCCCTTCAAACGACAACTCGATGCGAGTAGCAGCAGCATCAAATTGGCTGAAATATATTAGATAGTAGCTTTAGTGCGAATTGAGTGCCAATTGAGTACTTATATGCCTCCTTGACACTCTTTCGACACTTTAATTTGTTTTTTTTTTTTTTAAATGTTCCGTTTTATATGACCGGCGTCAGCACAAATTCAAGATGGCGAAAAATTCAAACGTTGAGCCCGGCCCGGACGTAAACGAGTCCTATGTTACCTCGTTGACGAACGTTACGAAACTCTCATTTTAAGCTTTAAGCGATCCTCTTTTATAGAGCCTATATCACACACTGGCCTTGTAGACGACTCAAATCCTCAATATTTTGTAATTTAAGGATATTTTCTAGAGCGAATACCCTTTCAAAATTAAATAACATTATAAAAATTCAAAATTGAACAAATTATTCCTAAAGTGAAACAAACTACGATTGCTGGTGGCCTCATGTCTGCATCGAATTGTATACATTGCTAAATATATGTACATATATATTCAGTATATAAATACATTATTTTCAAATACAGCGTTATACATATATTATGTGTATATATGTATACACCGTTGTGTCGTGCTCATTAATAACAAATGGCTATTTATAAAAAAAAGCCGGCTTTCTCGTTTGTGTTGGTCTGTCGTTTGTATTTGTTTATGTTTCGAGTTTTTGCTTTGCTCGGCGTTTTTGTGCCATTACGCAATATGTTTTTTTTTTTCATTCGGATTCGCATTCTCTGCTTTGGTGGCGAAAAATTCGATCGAACCGCGCAAAAAAAAATTTTTTTTAAATAAAATAAAACATTCAGAATTGTTTGTTTTAAATTTTGCATTTTAATGTGGCAAGCGAGAACATTTTGTTTGAAAAACGAACGAAATGCGTCGTAGAAAAGTTCTGGCATGGAAAGCGAGGAAGCGGGGCACCACAATGTACATATGTACATATGTGTACGTGTCGCTCTAGGTTATCGAACGAGCACTCACTCGAACGGTATCAGCGAGAGGGCGATAAAATTCTTTTTTTTTTCTTTTAGTTTAAATTTTATATTTCTATGATTTATAGAAATAAACCAATAAAATAAAGAGAGAGATAAGCTATCCTGTGGTATATAAAGAGCTCGAAGGCCATCGGAATATGATCCGAAAAGTTGTTCTGTTTTGATCAAGGAAACGGAAACACCTGTGGCCTAAAAACTTGGGCTATCTTTAGTAATTTGTCTAGACTAATAAGACTTTCAAATATTAACAAAAATTAGGTAGGTACTTATTTGTTGAGTTGAGGCTAACAATAATCAATTTCTGTATCAGATGGGTAATCATAGAAGACTGAGGTAGGAGAAAAATGTTAACATAATCAAGTTATTTTTGTCGAAAAGTTCAGTTAATGCTTCGTTTTTCTGGAACTTATCTTAATTTCTGAACCTTTTTTTTATTAGACTCTTTAAAAAATTAAGCTTTCAGTAACGATTTTCAAAATTATCGATAATCCAAACTATCGATTCTAGAAACTATTATCGGAAATAGCGATGGTTGAAAATATCGATCATTGGAAATATCGATTTTTGAACATACCGATAACTTTGACTATCGATTAAAGAAATTATCGATAATTGAACCTACCAATTATATTAAAAAATCGACTTTTGGACTTTTCGATTATTGAAATAATCGATTACTGAACCTTTCGATTGTGGATCCTATCGACTATCAATGATAAAACTATCGATAGCTTCCCTGCTCTATCGAGCCTATAAATAAGACAAACTTACACACCTTCTTGGCACATCACGTCGTGAAAAATCTTCAGAAGTTCTGCGAGTCTTGTGTGTCCCATCTTAAAAGCCAAATGAGATTTATAGGCGTTATTGTAAACTGCTTTTACTATGATTACGAAAATTGAGTAAGCAATGCTTTAATTTTCGTCTCCTTGTATATTATTCCCACAAGCTATAAATGGTGGAAGGATAACTTTGCATAATATTGTATTAAATTTTAAGTTTCTGTTATAGGACCATCATTCATTTTTAATTTTAAAACATAAAAGGGTGGATATTTACATGTTTAACAGCTCCAACATGCTTGACTCAAACCAGTTTCTGACGGAACTGGAACGAGCCCCTTAATCTAAAAAACGTTTAAAAGAGCACAAGAAAGAAAAAGTTGCGTGGTGGAAAAGCAGACTTAATCGTACAAAAAATTTTGCTGCCATTTTCCATGTGATACAATCACGGCTGCCACTTCAAAAAAAATATAAAAGTGCCAAGACAATTCAAAGAACGAGCCAATTTGACCAAAAAGGTGCCAAAGTGTATTTTATATACAAAACAACTGTTTTATTTAAAAATTTGGTTGAGAACATCTATATTCATTCAGTTAATAAGCTGAGCTTTAAACTTTCGATTGTTTGCGGCTACAACAATTTTAACTGGCACCGAATTTTTTTGTTTTCATTCTGTTATTGAGTAATTTTACTCGTGGCTTAAGAAAGCCAAAAAAGAGCCAAATAGAATAAAAAAGAGCCAAGTGAAAAATAAAGAGCCAGCCCAGCTGGAAATTTCACGACTTCTGCAGTACTTCCGAAGTGGTGAAAATTCATACTGCGACTACTCGTCATTACTAACCCTTACTTCTAATGAATTTTGTTAGGAGATGGCCGCAATTTTCAGTACTTCAAAATTCATGTGTTATTCATTAGGTAAAGGAGTGTATGACCCTAAATCGCAGTAAAACTTCATTTGGGCAAAAAGTACATGCTGGCTGGCTGAAATGGATCAAACCTGCATGATTATTTCATTTGAAAATAGAGTATATGCTGCTAACATGAATGAAAATATCATTCTGAAGAAATATTATGGTGCTAACGGGAATGACAATTACATTTGAAAAAATAGTATACGCCGCGGAGATCTGACAGGAGAAGTAAAGGAATATTTTTAAAAAATTGGCAGATATGGCCATATTTCATCACTTCGTGATTGTGACACATTATCGCCTTTGGAAAGACTTAAGAGTTTCAATTCTTAAAACATCTTAAGTACAAAAAAATTATAAAACTTTTGAGAATTGTAGCACACAGATTGAAAAACATCTTGTCATGACAATTTCATAGGATCTGCATTGAAAATAGAAGTATACGACCATCTTTCATATGAACATTTTATTTGAAGAAGGGTATGTTGCAACGAGCTCTTGCTTCTGTGATATTTTCAGTAGAAGATCACTCGAAAAAGCACTATTTGCCCTCTTTACATATCGCACTAGTACAACTAAACTGGCATAACTCAAAATTTCTTAAAATTGAGTTGGTTGGTTGGTTGAAGTGGATGCCACTTAGGCCGTTTATCGGCCCATTGTGATACCACAATTAGTTTTTTCTTGTGTTTGTGCTTGTGTATGTCTTTTTATGTAGTGTGCCCCTAACATGCGATTTTTGAAAAACCAGTGCTAGGCTTGGAACATTACACTCCGTTTCGCCTGTGCCGGGAATCGAACCTCGGACCCTGGGATCAAGAGCATAGCACGCATCCCCTACGCTATCCCAGAGCCACTAAAATTGAGTTAATGCAAGAAACTTGTTCGCCGATCACAGAGCTACCTGTGAGCATTATCAAAGTAAAGGTTTGTTGTTGTAAAAAATAGCAAGAAACAGTTATGCCTCTCTTAATGATAAAATGACCCTAAGCTGCAGTTACCTAAACTGACACAATTGCAGTTGTGTCGCAAATTTCATAGCAAAAGCATTGATCGGAGTGTAAGCAATATTGACACATTTCGAATTGTGTCAGCTTAGACGATTTTTTTTTTTGAAATTTGAAGTTGAAATATAAATTGTGTCGGTTTAGCTGATCAAAGTAAGCAAAATACATTTGTATTTTTTTAAATTATGTCCCTTTAGATGAATTTATTGTTTATTTTCTGAGATAGTTTTTTTTTAAAATGATAAAATATATTTCGTTTTTTTTTTTAATTTTCGCGGTAGATTCAAAAACCTTTTAATGTGTTTGGTCCGGAATTAAAAAACCATGTACATGAAATCGATAGATCCAAAATTTTTAAGGATGTAGTTGCTATAAACGTTATTGCTGAAGTTGTGTCACTATAGATGATTTTTTTGTTTCGATAATTTTCTTGATAATTAATAGCGGAACAACTTGAAAAATTTCGCATAAGCAACGAAGTCTTTGAAAAATTAAAAAATTTAAGGGCCTTATCTCGCTGCTTGTCAACTAATTAAAGAATGATTTTGTACAAATTTGATTGACAATTTAAAAAATCTTGACCTTCATATAAGTATATTTGGTTATTTTGCAATAATGGAATTATCTTATTTAAGGCTACCGTTTGAAAAGCAGCATCGACAAGCAAAATTTCACCTTACTTCGCCCTTCAGAGGGACAGCTGCACTTAAACTGGTTTTCTCTTCTTTTCTTGCTTATTCTTTTTGAAATATAAAAACAATTTGGAATGTCTGATTTTAAAGAGGAGATTTTTAGTGGACAACAACAATTTGCATTAAAATATTTTGAGCTTACTCTTCGATATGTTCATAGCAAAACAAATGATTGTTGTTATTTTCGAGGGATCTTTGTTTGTGAGAATTAATTGGTTGGAATCCATTCGTTTTTGGTTTTCAGTTTTAATAATTTAAAACATAAAAATCGGCTAAAGAGACACAAATCGAAATGAGTCAAGAGAAAATATATGAAAATATCATGAAGAGAGTCACAAATCAAAAAACCAGGATTTCTATTAAAATTATAAAACCATATGTTAAGCGAACCCGACACGGTACTGAATTCCGTACTGTATGCTATATGTGTGTTAGTGAAATAAATGTGTATGCGTCTCACAACGACGGAAGCGATTCAGTAAGCAAAATCCAAATCGTTTTGATTTTCCGTATTGAATGGCTGAATTCAGTAACGTGTCGACGCAAACATACTGAACACGTACGTATGAATTCAGTAGGCTATTCAGTACCGTGTCGGGTTCGCTTTATAAAACTTTCTTGAAGTGTATTTTGGAAGTCTCTTCTTTATAAATTACCACACTTGTCTTTTGAAAGTGTTCCAAAAGCTTGAAAAACATTTTTTGCGTTTCCTGAAAAATTACAAATTTTGAGTTATGCCAGTTTAGTTGTACTAGTGCGATATGAGTGCTTCACTTCTTCTGCAGTAATGATTTTTTCATGCATGCGATAATGTCCGGCTGGGAGTTTTGGCATTAAAATACCAACTGTGGCAACCGTGGATACAATCGAAGAAGAAGAAGAATGCCAAGAAGCATGATACAGTGATGCCAGATTGTGAGTTTTTCCCCATATTGTGGGTTTTTTCACTCAAATATCGTGACATGGGGAAAAGTATGGGTAATTTTATATCGAAATTTATGCACTACATTTAAGGTATATTTACTACTTATGAGAATGAAAATCGTGTTTTCCCTCTTCCAGTACCATGCATGACTCTTTTTTCTGTATCTAGTCGCGTGGTCCCTAAGTGTTGTAAAGAAATTTTTTTTTTTTTAAGTCATGAATAACACTGTGCGACAGCAATTTTCGGGCCCAAACCAAACCAATTGCAAATGAAAGTACACATGTGGAATAGTAAAACCTCAACTGGTTTTTGGTCTGGCAGGCTACAATTTTTTTTTTACAGTGTATTAAAATCTCGCAATATTGGTCATATACCATACTAAAAAATATGGTAAATCTAGTATAAATATTGATTTTTCTTAAAATTCGTCTGAGAAGACCTTTAGTAAAATTCAATGACAAATTTTTTTGTAGAACATTTTAACCCGTTAAACCCCACCGTTATGTGACTATTTAACCCAGTTTTCCAAAAACTGTTCAAAAGCCTTCTTAAACTGGGTATTAAAGGGTTAATATGTTCCACAAAAATATTCCTTGGAAAATTTCACTGGGGGTTGTCAAAGACATTGAGCACCTATGGGTTAAACCTACTTGAGAAAAGTGTAACCAAATGAAACGGGTGCTTTTTTTTAGAGCCCAGCTCTTTTTCCACCAAAAACAACTCCGAGTTTTATTTGATATAGAATACATGAAATACATCAGTTAAATTTGGTTACACCTGAATTTTTAATTATTCTTGCAACATTTCTCTACATACTAATGCAAAAATCGATAATAAGTAATAAAAATTAAAACAAATATTGTTATTTTAAGATAAAAAGTCGTAGAATAGCATGGGAAACAACAAAAATGCCACTCTCTCTTTTATGTATTTCGTCATTTTCGCTCTCTGAGAGAATGCTTCAAAATAGCGGTACCCGAAATGGCGCTATCTTGTTTTCTTGTATCATGATTCTCAACGATATTTTTAGTGTTGGCAAGGGAAATGTGGCGGAAGGGAATCAAAAATCGGCGTGTGTGAAAGCACACTTGTATTGTTTCCATGATACAAATTGAAGCAGATATCCTACTGCGCAGTCTGTTAGATTTGTTTATATGATCAGCTTTTTGCGTGACGTCACACAAGAATTGGATGTTTGGTTTTGAAATTTCTTTGTTTCGGCGGCAAGCGAGGTCATAGTGAAAATTATAGTAGCTGCTATAGCAGCTTTCTTACTACTTTTTTCTCGCCGTCGTTGATGATGAGGGGGCGGGGGTCAATTCGCAATGATTACCCAGCAAATCACGTTTCTGGTAAATATTCCAAATTTTCTCGGAATTTTTCCAGGAATGTCTCTTGGTAAAGCTAAATGGGCATCGGGAACTTTATTCGAAAACATTTTGTGTACATATAGCAACTGTCCCTCTCTTGCACGTTGGAAATCGCATATGTGTGAGTGAACATCAAAATACTTGCATTTGTGTTGGTAACATTTCGAAGCAGATTTTGCTGGGTACGTCATCATCTCAATTTTATAAGAAAACACTAAAATCTATATGTTGAAGAAATCAAGTTTCTATTTACTCGTGTTGTAATAGAGGGCACAAAGATGATGTCAACAAGTGGGAGGGGGTGCTTTATTATGACGATTAAAGATATGGGGCGGGGGGTAAAAAATGATCAAAAACATGCTAACGTAATATATGGACGGCTCCTAATCACAAAACGCCAACAGTTGAGTTCTTCTGTGACGTAATGCGCAGTAAAAGTTTTTTTTTACAACCAGAGTAGGTTACCTGATTTTTTTTGTATCTAGATTTTTCCCTCGAACGAACTGTCGCGTATTGTGTTGTGTAGCAGGCATCAGTAACAATGAGCAATCCGGGGCATAATAATCCGGGCAATGCAGCGGAGGGGAACGAGCGGGGGAGGCAAGTAAAATGTTGTTTGAAAACAAAAGATTATTTTTCAATTATTGCCAAATTGCTTGCAGCTGCCTTCTCCGTTATGCAAGTCAAAACTCATTGGATGAAAGCTCGCAAAAACACATCCAACGTCAGCCCAATGCCAGCCGCACAGTGGGCCAATACCACAATGAACAACACACAAAACGATCTTTCGACGCTTTAAATGAAATGCGAAAGTAAGTAAAAACATAATCAGCAGAACGATGAATTGAAGGGCAAACTTCCCTGCAGGAAATGTCAATAGTGAATCTATACTCTTTCACTAATGACCGCGTCGACAGTACTACTGACCAGCTATACCCGCCGCAATGCTTTGCGCTATAGACATTTAACATTGAGTTGTCATTGAATGTCGACAGTAGACCGAAAAACTATAGACGAACTAGTGACGTCGGTACTATTATGTAGACAAAAGGAGTACTTTTTCGCTAGTCACCAGTAATTAATATATATATTTATACTTTCCGCTTTCAATAAAAATAGCTTGCATTTAAGTTTTAACGAGTCTAACTTGTTCGATTTTGCGGCACATTTTACAAGGAGACACGTTGTTGACATGGTCAATGGAGATGAACTATACCTCTTGACAGTACAGTTTCTCTAATGATACCGCCTATAAATACTGTTGACGTTGTCACTAGTTCTCTTGTCTATATTGACGTCAATATAGACATGGGGCCATATGGCGACAGACTTCCTGCAGGGTTGCTTTAACATCAAAAGCACCAATACTTATGCATTATTAACAAGTCACATTAATGGTCCCAAATTGGCATAGAATAGACCTCAGAAGGCTTTGTGGAAAACCAAAAAAATCTCATAAATCCAATATGTGCAGCACAGATATGACCATTCCCCGCTAAAGCATAAAAACAGTGCCATTGACGACAGGTTTTCTTACATATTTTGTGCTGCGAATCCAGGGAATGCTGTACTACGTCCTTAAAGCCATTTTTCTTAACAAAAATCAAAGCTAAAAATCAATGATGACCTATTCAGGGTTAAAATTATTTCCATTTGATTTTTTTTTAATTTTTTTGAGACTGCATGAGGCTGCTTAAAATAGATTTGCCGATCTTCAAAATGCTGAACTAGCAGTTGTTGGCGTTTGTAAACAAATGAAAATGCTAACATTGAAATATTTCAGACAAAACTTGCTCTGCGATGTCATACTAATTGCCGATGACATTGAAATTCCCGCACACAAAATGGTGCTAGCATCGTGCAGCCCATACTTCTATGCAATGTTCACGGGATTCTCGGAGTCGCGGCAGGAGCGCATAGTCATACAAGGAGTAGACCATCAAGCTCTGGAGTTGCTCATTGAGTATGTTTACACAGCTAGTGTCGAAGTGAACGAGGATAACGTGCAAGCTTTGCTAACAGCAGCTAATTTGCTGCAATTAACCGATGTCCGTGAGGCATGCTGCGATTATTTACAAACACAATTGGATGCCAGCAATTGCTTGGGTATACGCGAATTCGCCGATATGCATGGTTGTGTCGATCTATTCAATTATGCTGATACCTATATCGAACAACATTTTAAGTAAGTTGATCTTTTAACGATGGATGCAAAAGGGAGTTTCATTAATTAATTATTTGATCTTCTTATCCTTTAAGTGAAGTCATACAATTCGATGAGTTTCTGAATTTGAGTCACCAACAAGTTTTGGGTCTAATTCGAAACGATCGTATTTGTGTTTCGAGCGAGGAAAAAGTATACGAATGCGTTATACAATGGATACGCTATGATCCGACAATGCGTGAGCCATATACATCTGATCTCTTGGAGCACGTACGTCTGCCCTTTCTCTCGAAGGAGTATATAGCGCAACGCGTCGATAAGGAGCCACTCTTGGAAGGCAATATTAAATGTAAGGATCTTATAATTGAAGCACTCACCTACCATCTCTTGCCAAATGAAAGAAAATCAATTCGAACTGTGCCAAGGAAGCCTGTTGGTCTTCCAAAAATACTGCTCGTCATTGGTGGCCAAGCACCAAAAGCCATACGCTCTGTTGAATGTTACGATTTGCGTGAAGAGAAATGGTATCAAGCAGCAGAAATGCCAAATAGACGCTGCCGGTAGGTTTTTCTGCATAAAAATTAGTATAAATAGATATTTGATGGTTAATGTTAATTGCAGCGCTGGTCTTGCGGTACTTGGAGATAAAGTTTATGCAATCGGAGGTTTTAATGGTTCACTACGTGTTAGAACAGTTGACGTTTACGATCCGGCGACAGATCAATGGTCAGCAAGTACCTATATGGAAGCAAGACGTTCAACGCTCGGTGTTGCAGTACTCAACAATTTTATTTATGCTGTTGGCGGCTTTGATGGAACAACCGGTCTATGTAGTGCAGAGGTTTTCGATCCGAAGACACAGACATGGTCTTTCATTGCTCCAATGTCGACGCGACGTAGTTCGGTTGGTGTTGGTGTATTGGATGATTTTCTTTATGCGGTTGGTGGATACGATGGTTTCTCGCGCCAGTGTCTTTCATCCGTTGAGCGTTATAATCCCGAAAGTGATACTTGGACTGCGGTGGCTGAGATGTCAGCAAGACGTAGTGGCGCTGGAGTGGGAGTACTAAATAATATACTCTATGCTGTTGGTGGTCATGACGGTCCTATGGTGCGGAAGTCAGTGGAAGCGTATAATGCCGAGACTAATCAATGGCAGCCCGTTGCCGATATGGCGTATTGTCGCCGAAATGCTGGCGTTGTTGCACATGATGGTGTTCTTTATGTCGTTGGTGGAGATGATGGAACATCGAATTTATCATCTGTGGAGGTTTATAGTCCCGAAAATCAAACATGGAGACTTCTGCCAGCTTCTATGACTATCGGACGCAGCTATGCTGGCGTTTGTATGATAGACAAGATATGAAGGGAGGAGCAGGGCGCGGCAGCACGGTAATTATAGTTTTCCCCTACCAACCCAATGCGATGAACTAAAAATTAAACAAACAACAATTTTCCTTTTTTCCAGCCAAGCTGCGGGTAGCGCCAATGGAAACGTGGATGATGAAAATAGTCAGGCCGAAGGTACTGTTGAAGGCGCCGTTAACAACAATTACAACAATAACGGAAATAATCAACAAGCCCAAGCAAATCATCCTCACTATGAGAATATCTACGAGTCCATTGAACGCTACAATGCCGCCCCTGCTGATGAGCAACAACAATCAATACAACAACAACCACAACAACAAATCATTGATGTCAACGCCAATCATAATAATGCACAACAACCCTTGCAACCACAGCAACCGCAACCGCAACAACAACAAAGAATTCTTCCAAACGTTGGCTATCGTAATGACCTATTCGATCGCTCGAATATTCCAACTAACGCATCTGCCTATGACGTACCACGGGCAGTTCGTTCTGGTTTAGGATTCCGTCGAAATTTCCAAATTGACTGGCAGAGTGGTGAGTAAATGCATGAAATTTTAGTTGCCATCACCTCAACTCAAACTATGTCTCGTTTGATTTTTATTTTTTTTATCTAGCTAATCGGTACAATGCAACCCGTAACGTTGGCTCATCCTCGGTCAGTGCTGCATTTTACGGTAGTAAAAGCTGTACTCCACGCCAACGCAGCTTCGATGATACCGAACCGCATAATTACTACAATTTGAATTATCCACCAACCGTGCGTTATGAGAATATCTATGAGCAAATTCGCGATGAGCCACCTGTTTATCGTACAGCCGGTACTGGAGCCCGAGTTTATGGTAGATTAAATGTCATTGGCCATGGAATCGGGCGCATCGAACGACATTTGAGTTCATCTTGCGGTAATATTGATCATTTTAACGTTGGCGGCCACTATGCGGTCTTAGGTCATTCGCATTTCGGAACGGTTGGCCATATACGTTTGAATGCTAGCAGCAATGGAAATACAACCAACACATGCAATGCTGCTGCAATGAACTACACTAACTTTCCATGCTCAAGTGGCGCTAACAATGCTGGCGCAATGGGTGCATCAAAAGATGCCAATAATGTCAAAAACAGCGCTTCATCTTTCTTCAGCTGTTTGAATGGGGAAAACTCACAAAGTTTGAATAATATTCATAGGGCTACTGGCGTGGTTAATGGAACTGCATCTAACTACGTTCAGCAACTTTCTAGTGGTTCAAACAATAGTAAGTTCATGTAATATTTTTTAAATCTCTCTATTATACAAAAAAGTTTTTTTTTTCGCGTGTACTTTTATTTTTGTGTGGCGGATCCAATATGGCTGACTTTTTTCAAAAATGGAAAGTGGGTGATTGGGACAGAGGGAGAGAGGGTGATGGGGAGAGGGAGAGAGGGAGAGAGGTAGCGAGGGAGAGAGGGTGATGGGGAGAGGGAGAGAGGGAGAGAGGGTGAGTGGGTGGGAGGGTGATATGGTGAGAGGGAGAGATGGTGAGACGGTGAGAAGGAGAGTGGGTGAGAGGGAGAGGGGGAGAGAGCGTGAGAGTAAGATAAGAGGGAGAGAGGAGAGAGAGAGAAGGTGAGAAGGAGAGAGAGAGAGAAAGAAGGAGAGATGGAGAGTGTGAAAGGGGGAGAGATATGGTGAGAGCGAAGGAGCGATGTTGAGATGGTGAGAGGGTGGGAAGGTTGGATGGGAGAGAGAGAGAGATGGCGAAGCGATCGTCTGACTTATTTCAAAAATGAAAAGTGGGAGAGATGGAGAGGGATAGAGGGTGAGATGGTGAGATGGTGAGAGGGAGAGGGGGTGAGTGGGAGAGAGTGTGAGAGAGAGAGAGAGGGAGAGAGGATGGGAGGGTGGTCGGATGAGAGTGTGAGATGGTGAGAGAGAGAGAGAGGGTGAGATGGAGAGATGGAGCGAAGGTGAGTGGGAGAGATGGTGAGAGGGTGAGAGGGAGAGGGGGAGGGAGTGTGAGAGGGTGAGATGGTGATAGGGAGAGGGGGTGGGAGGTTGGTCGGTTGTGAGGGTGAGAGGCTGAGATTGTGAGAGTGAAAAGGAGAGAGGGTGATGGCGAAGGGGTCGTTGGAGGGTTGGGGGTTGGTGAGCGAAGCCAACAGGGGGCGAAATCTTAGCTTTTTTCCGAAAAAACAAACTGGCGGATTGATGAGAGGGAGAGCGGGATAGATGGAGAGAGGGAGAGAGAGTGAAAAAGTGAGAGAGAGAGGGAGAGGGAGATAGAGAGAGAGAGAGAGAGAGGGAGATAGAGAGAGAGGGAGAGAGGGAGAGAGCGAGAGTGGGAGGGAGGGTGGGATGGAGGTAGAGAGGGAGAGAGTGAGAGAGGGAGAGAGGGAAAGAGGGAGAGAGGGTGATGTCGAAGCGATCGTGGGTGGGTTGGGGGTTGGTGAGCGAAGCGAACAGGGGGCGAAGCACCCTAGTATTCGAAAAAAAATATTTATAAATATATTTTTTCTCTCTTAAGGCACACCGAACAATTCAAAGGAACGCGCCAGCAACGCAACGTCCAATGCTAACATTGACACATCATCAACTAGCGCACGACAGACGGGTGCAATTCCGAAGATAAAGGCACTAAATTTAGGTTCTATAAAGAGCAATAAAGAACAAAACGGCAGCAATAACAATACAATAAAAAATGCTGTTAGCAAAAAGACATCCATTGTAACTGGTACGAACAGTGGCAAAGGCAATCAGTCGAACAAAGCTCTACCGGAGCACAGCAATGGCACATTGAATCGTATTTCCAAGTCTAGTCTACAATGGCTTCTTGTGAATAAATGGCTTCCGCTCTGGATTGGCCAGGGTACGGATTGCAAGGTTATTGATTTTAATTTCATGTTTTCTCGCGATTGCGTTGGCTGTGATGCTGCATCTTCGCACGTAACAAATCCTTATGAGTCACCGCGCTTGGGAAACTTGCCGCAGGATCTTGTACGCTATACCACTGCACAGAATAATGCGAATATAGTTTATAATAATAACTATCCATGGCGACGCCCAATGCATAGCACATTAAATCGCTTACGTGAATCGGAATTGGGTTCAAGAAGCGGCAATTATCGTTATGAAGATCCATCTTATGAGAACATACATGTTCAATGGCAAAATGGCTTTGAGTTCGGACGTTCACGTGACTATGAGCATAATGGATATTTACCACAGCAACGTGCACGCGCCGAAAGTCCTAACTTCAATCGTCAGCAACAGCGACGGCCTTATAGAAACGGAAACGGGAATGGAAATAATAGTGGCACTTCAACTAGCAGTGGTTACGCTGATCCTTTTAAAAACTATGAACTTAACACTGAGAATAACTCTTTTCGGCCCAAATCGTCAAAGATGGAGCAGGCGAGCAATGATGGAACCTCTCCTCCAGCTTCGGTTGGAATTCAGTTAAACGATTCAGCGAAGGACGCTGGCAATCAAGTGCCACAGCAACAACAATCAATTGAATTGGACGATGCCGATGGAGCTGTTGGAATACCCGTAAGTGTGAATGCTGAAATCAGTGCTGATCCAACTTTGCCGGAATCAAATCCATCGAATGGAATCAGCAATAACGACGGAGATACAGCAAAGAACGCGCTGAATGAACCAGCACAAAAAGAGTAAACATTTGCGATAGTCTGCTGGCTTGTAAGGATTTTCACTCCATTTCATTGACAATAAGGAATAAGTTCTCGAATCAAATAATGTTTTTTGAATTTCTTTTAGAAGAACTAATATAAAGGACCTATGGTTGTGATGAGTCTTTTGTTTTTTAAGCCTCAGTCGACTTGAGCAACTATTCCTTATTGCCACAGAATAAATATTTACACATCTAAATTTTATGTTGTCTGCATACGCACTGTGAAAACGTTTGAGACGAGGTATATTTTCGAATAAGTCTGGTTTGAATTAATTTATAAGCTTAAGTTGTACAGATTGCTTCTTCTTCATTTCTATTATTTAAGGATCTATGCCATTTTTACAATAAGTGTGTTCTTTGTTAGTCAAACGTAATTAGTTGAATTTTTTAAATGCAATATCATCAAATGTCGTATTTTATAATATGTATAACCCTATACGGGTACTTAGCTAGTAATTGCATTAATCCACATATTTGTAGTTTTTTACTAAATAATCGCAAAACGTATTTTCATATCAATCCATTTGAAAGCACAAAAATCAAATATCAATAAGACAGAATTATAAAATATCTACTCTTTCTCAATACTCATATATATATATATATGATTACATAAATTTTATAAAAAATTAAATAAATATTAACCAATTTTAGAAGAAAATATATATGTCTTATTGCTTCGATAAATAATATTATACAGCCCGATTCTAAATATTCCCGGGGAATTAACTTTTCTCGAGAATAAACCTCTTCTTTTTCAAATATATTGGGGGAAAAAATTTGATGGGGAATTGGCATTTGGCCCATACCCATAATTTTGCTTACCCTTCTATTTAAAAAAGGGAGAATTTTAGTCTCGAGAAAAGTAAAATCACAGGGAATAATTCGAATCGGGCTGATTTTGATTATGGAAGCTCCGAAATGGATCCTCTTACAAAATGCGTAGCCCAATTTGTGAACCTGACGAATTATTCCATCGTTTCTAAATTATAACATTCAAAAAAATTCTCGCATTTCTTCGTTCCTGCAATCAATTCTCTCCACTGTACGTATGAACGTTTCCTGTTCATCTTTGATACTATCCAAGTAGCTAAATATAGCTGTCAACAGCTATAAATTAGCTATAACATTTACCCACAACCAGATTGAGATCAATTTATTGGAATTATAAAAATTATTACCTATTTTTTGCTAATAAAAGCTTTATCTAAATATTTCTCCGTGGAATATCTAATTCTAGGACTTAGTGGGTATATGTTTATAGACTATACTGTTCTCTAAACGTATCTAACTCCAAACTCCCGAAACTATGCAATAACTTGTTCGTTTGACGGAAGAACTTGTCTTTTTTTTTTACCTGCGACTGGTTTTCCAAGTGAGAGCGATGTGCTTGGTTAGGTGAATTTCTCTTTGTATACGGCAGCTTGTTTTGTTGCCAGAGCAACGAACTTGTAAACAATTAACATCAGCTTGTCAAATAACCATTTAAAATAAAAATCCTAAATAAAATAGTAATAAAGATAAAATGGATTGGGCCGAAGAGATAAAAATGTCTTTAAAAAAGGTATAAAATCAATTAAAATTCCTCAAATTGCGGAAGAATCTTTTCGAATCTTCCGTAGTGAAAAAAAAAAAATCATGAAGCAATAAATAAAAAACTTTGACTTTTCATTTCAGACTGCCGCTCGTAAAGGTCGTCGTTCCAAAAGTCGTGATATACTTAAGGAAAAGCCAACAAAAAATACTTCATCGACTTCAACAAGTTCGATCACCAGTCCAAGTGCGAATAAAACAAAAGAGATCTCGATCGATATAACACTCGATCTACAACAAAGCGACTCGCTTGGTGCAGCAACGTCTGCAACATCACATAAACCATCGGCATTGTCTGACGTTTCAAAACGTCCGGTACGTCGCATATGGGCTGAAAATGGTCTAAACGTTTTGAAAAACTCCAAATCCAAGCGGAATTCCTTTGAAGAGTAAATATCATAGTCATTTAGAGAAATCATTTTGATCTCAATTTATGTTTTTTCATAGCGATCGCTTTCAACTGGCCTCGATTAATTCGACCACCAGCTCACCACCAGCTGAAGATGATATTCCGGTAATACCGGATTTGGATATAAAAGATGACACGTTGTCAAGCGAAATGGGAACTTTGTATGTATATCGCTCTTATATGAAAAAAAATTTAGGTACTTATGAAAAAAAAAAAATATATGTCTCCAACTAGACCATTGGTGAAAAAATCCCCAATGGAATACAATGCGGATTTGCTTTCACAAAATGCTTTTAAATCTCTTGGCAACACTAATTTGTTTCCGTTAACACGTCCTCTTCATCCGCCTGAATATTTGGATGAAGCCGATGAAGCTTGGGATTGGGATAACGTATTCACCAACGTTGTTGCTGAAATCAATTCTGATAAAACACAAAAGATTACAATTGGACCCGATGAGGTTCCTCCTGCTATGCATTCCTAGATTGCTATAAAGAGAACTCATATATCGAGAGGCATCAAATCCAAGGAATACAGATTTAAAGTCACCGCCTGCATTCGTTTTAGTTTAAGTACAAAATAATTCTAGGACATCAACCTTTTATAGCGAATAAGTTACGTTGAAATAAATCGTTTTCATTGCGAGTCGAGAAAAACAAATAGATTTATGTTTTAACGAATAATTTTAAGATAATAAAAATCACATGAAAATTTCATTAGTTCTAAATTTGGTCATTATCCTTAATCGGAGGAGCTACTTCACTCTCTTTGGAGCTATCATCTTTCAGGAGATCTTCAGCCGATAATTTATTACGTTTGATTATTTCCTGCATCTGAGCCTCATTAACCAAGCCATATTCATCGGAAAACTTGATCAGATCGCAGACGATGGGTGACTCTACGACCAAAATGTAGACGCACGTTTTCGGTTCCAGCAGATACATTGAAACTGTTGTCGCGCTTGTTGTGATCGGAGTACATGTCAATTTGACATCAACTTCACGTGGTTGACCGGTACGATCGCATCGCGCGCCCTTCTCATAATGATGCCAAATCGATGCGGAATAGCCAGGACGTTTTGCTGCCTTTTGAGGATTTGCTGCGACCCATTGCCTATGTGCCGTTTCAGAGAAATACCCAAGATATAGTTCCGCTTCCGTTTGCTTATCCTTATGGAATTGCCGAACATGCCTTCCATAGCAAAATTCATATTTCCACCAACTCGAACCCTGAAGAGAGAAATGAACACAAAAAAAAAAAAAAAGTTTCGGACAGAACTTCAATCTACAGATTTTTAAACATACACCAATTAAGCAATTTTTTCCCGATATAAATTCTAATACTGGCGAAAGATCACCACTCGGTACAGATGTTAAGATCGGCTTTGAAATAGCTTGTTCGCTTGAGCTTCCTCCCTGTGAAGCCGATGTGGCAACGTCAACACCAACTGTAACAAACTTATCAACATTGCTTTCCAATTGATCGAGCAGCATAAAACGATCACCTCTGCTTGAAATCACACGGGCCAACACTGCTGCAGCGCTATTCGACTCTTTCGTAACTGGAAAATCATCCTCCGAGATTTGCATATCCTTTAGTTCTTCACGCAACATACTAAGCGGCTTATGCGGTTCCTCGGGTGAATTGAAACATTTTATAGAGATCTCTTTCGATTCGTCGGGAAGGAAATCTGGAATCCTGCACAAAGCCGAAGTGAGTATGATTGCCTCATAGTTGCATGAGGAAGTCTCCTTGAATGAATAAATCTCATTCTTGCCATGTGGATAGCAGACGTAACGCACCAATGTTGTTCGAGGCGCATCAATTATATCACATAGCGTGCCATCGGTTAATTCCATTTCAAAGAAAGGATAATTGGTATTTTCAATTTTTGTCGTCTTATATTTTATTCCAGCCTTTCGATTTTCCTGCCATTCTTTCTGCACAGCACCCGACTTCTCGTCGTTCCATTTTCCAAGGTAATACTCTTGGAATTTGATTGTTTTACCTTCGCGCTCCTCATGATACTGTCTAACATGGACGCCGTGACAAATCTCATAGGACCAATAAGCTTCGATTCTATAGGAGCAGCTGTGTGCATTGAACAATGGTTCCAAAAGCTGAAAGGGTGCTGAAAATACAAAGAACAATGGAATTGTTCATAAGGATGTATCCTTACAAACGGTCTGATTGGGTCCATTTTCGAACTTGTTCTTACTCATGTCCCCGAGAACATGCAAACCAAATTACGTTAAGATAGCTCAACTACTTCCATATGAATACTATACACGGACAGACACACAGACAGGCATACAGATGGACAGACAGACAAAATCCAAATTGGTTTATGGTCTAATATATATCCACGGGGACTTCACTCGACTTGTAAGTGTTTCCACAGGCCGCCCACCCCCGTGTTCTCATCTTGCCTCCTCAGTGGCTATGAACCGATTCAGATTTCAATCACAATACATATTTATCGGAGAACTCACTATCATCCGGCCTGGTGTACTTAGGTGAGCAGAGTACGTAGTATGAGGTGTATGGAGGAAGTACGTTGTATGAGCAGAGTACGTTGTATGGAGGAGTACGTTGTATGAGCAGAGTCGCCCAACAAGTTAGTGTATCCCGAAATTTATCCACAAGAGAATTTGTATAACACATCTAATCAATTAAATAAAATGCTTTATGCTTTATCCCGACGTCTTCCGAAAGCAGCGCGATAAGTTCTTTGAATATTTTAAATTTGATCGTTATTCGGCACAACATCTTGTTCCGAAGTTTTTGGACAAAATACGGATATGAATGAATATTGTTTTGATGGTGTAAGCAAAAGTAACAAGGGTATCCTGGGTAAGAATGCGATGCTATCCTCGTCTCATTAATACCCACAGTCCCCACGATACTCCCCGAAGGGCCGTTCCCAATGACCGGCAGGATAATAAAACGTATCCCGGGCCACCGGTCCCCGTGGGTCCCCATGTTATGTCTAGTTAAAGGCGTGACTACAACTATAGCCAGTATAGCTACAGCAAGCCACTTCTAATTATCGTTCATATGGTAAAACCCGTCGCACCACCTCCACTACGATTCTACCACCTTTTTGACTCCATACCCAGTCGGTCTGTATTGGGTGACAGTTGGCTAGGGGTTGCCAAGCCCGTAAATCACACAGATTCCCTCGTGGGAAGATAGACAGACAGTCTATCAGGAGACAGGAGATGGCTACATCGAATCTCCTGGTGACGCTGATCATTTTATACACAACCGCACAAACGCAATATACCCTTGAAAATGGGCCGAATGTTGAGAATTCCATACAACGTATTGGCTCCTAATGGCCGTCCTTATATATGCGAGTGTGTCGGGTATAACTTACGAAGATCAATTTCTTTCACTTGATGTTGCTCCTTTCTGTCGCCCAGCACTGGAATAACGCAATCATACTTCTCCTTTTCGTGGGTGTAAAATGTCCTTACGTATGCTTTCAATTCCTGCAAAAGGATTTGTATATTACGATTCCAAAGATTCCTAGTTTATACTTTTTTTACCGGATTTTTGTCGAAATCTGGAATAGCAAAGTCGATTTTATAAAGCACACTGTCGTCCAGGTCTTTGGCATCGTGTCCGTGTGCCAATTTGCTTCCAACAAGTACAAAAATGAGGAGCAAATGGGACGTCAGTATTTTGCCCATTTTGATTTTTTACTCCGAAATCAAAACAAATTCATCAGGTCATACGTGTTGATACCAGGGGTGCTTCGAATATTCGCATCTGCATCCGCAAATGCGTAGCTTCAGCAATTATTTCAACATCTGCATCCCCATTCACATCCATATTCATGGATGCTGATTTTCATGCGGATGCAGGTCCTAGAGTTCTTATAAAAATAGCTGATGGTATTATTATTAAGTGGGGGAGTTGTGCGCACTGCGTCCCATTGTGATAACCCCAATGCCATCTTAATTTACTATCCTGAGGCCCTTTATGTATTTTAGCACTGTAGACGTTTTTAAGACGCACCATTATTTGTAGGGGGCAACAAGCGCCTCCCCAAAGTTGAGGATTCTGCGACTGGCCAGAGATGGACAGCCGCAGAGGACGTGTTCTCGCGTTTCTTCGTCCATTTCATAGAATCGGCACACCGATTCAATCGTTAGGCCCATCTTTTTGAGATGATATCTCAATTTGCAGTGCCCTGTGATGTATTCGGTAAGGATTTTTAGATCTTTATTAAAATCCGCATCTGCATCCGCGGATGTCAAAAAAACCATATCCGCGACACCCCTGGTTGATACTTCTTGGCCATGATACAAGAAAACAAGATAGCGCCATTTCGGGTACCGCTATTTTGAAGCATTCTCTCAGAGAGCGAAAATGACGAAATACATAAAAGAGAGAGTGGCCTTTTTGTTGTTTCCCATGCTATTCTACGACTTTTTATCTTAAAATAACAATATTTGTTTTAATTTTTATTATTTATTATCGATTTTTGCATTAGTATGTAGAGAAATGTTGTAAGAAAAATTAAAAATTCAGGTTTCGTAAAATAAGAACTTTTTCATTCATAATTTGTTGTGCAAAGTTTCACTTGTGCGAGGGTTGAAAAATTTTCGTAAAAGCTCTTTCGGTCTGGCTGCGTCGGAGCGATCGCATAGTAACCCAGCCGGAAATGTGTACAGGAGGTGCTCGAACACGTGCATAGCACAACGAATGATGTGCACAACACGGTGCTTACGGTTTGCTTTTTGATGTCAATATACAATACTGGATATGAAGTGTATCTGTTGATTCACTTTGTGAATCGTTTCATGCACAAAACGTTTTTATTTTGGCCTACATAGTAGGTAGTACCAAAGAATATGTAATGATCATTACATCATTACATATTCTTTCGTAGTACCTACTTTGTCATAACCTCGTGCTCACACACCATAACTCCCGGCTGGGAAGCTGAAGTGCGGACGTTTTTTGTTCTTGTTTATAAAAAACAGCGGAAAAAATTTGCGACATTCCGCTCCCAATGTTATCGCTTACAGCGCTGCATATAGGACATCCTACATGCAGCGCTGAAAGCGATCTGAATTAGTGATGTAACGAATGTCAAATTTTAGCATTCGCGAATGCGAATGCGAATGCCTACTCATATTCGCGAATGCGAATGCGAATGCGAATATTCAGTTTTTGAATCTATATATCAAATTTGGCACACATCACCAAATCAATTCATTTATTTATATAGCGCACCAAATTTGCAAAAAATATTTCATTCATAAGTAAAAGAAATTACACATTTCGATGTTAAATTTCAAAGTGTTAAAAAAAAAACAGTCACATGACAACAACAAAACTAATCCGACGATATCGTGCAAGCATAACGCCCCTGCGCAATACGCAATGTTATTGTCTTTTTTCGTTTAGCAGCCCTCAGACGGTCGTTCTTGTATGAAAATTTATGTGAAGGAACTTAAAGGCATTCCAAATGCGTTTAATTCAGGGATCGGCAAATTTGAAAATGCAAGTGTGTGTGAGAGAGCAGATTTTAAGTGCAATATCTGTGTAACGGTAGCACATAAAAAATTCTTTAAATGCTAAAATATTGGCTTTTAAATTTAAATTTAAAAAATCGATTAAAGTTTACATTTTTGGTCAATTTTCTGCTAATTATATATTCGCAAAATATTCGCAACATTTTGCGAATGCGAATGCGAATGCGAATGGGAAAAAACATGCGAATATTCGCGAATGCGAATGCGAATATTCGTTACATCACTAATCTGAATATAGAAAACCAAATTGCTTGCGCGTTTCCAGCAAGTGGCTCTTTGAATGCAAAATTATTAATGAAAAAGTTGATTTTTTGAATGAAATATATTTTTCTATTTTTCTTCAAACAATTCTTTACACGTTGATATAAAAATCTGTTGTCTTAACCTTCAAATAGAACCAAAATTTGCATCCGAAGATAAAAAGCCGATTTAACATGCAAAACAACAACAACGTGTCAACAGTTTTGATTTATTTCGTCATCGCTCTGAAATGGCGCTATCTTGTTTTCTTGTATCATGGTTGAGAATAATCGGCCGAAAATCGTCGTCTGAAAGCACACTAAGCTGGATAGCAATAAGACGTCGTTTATATTAGGCGACAAATCAACGGCGACAAAGTTGTTTTTCTCTCTTTCCCGTGGGTCCGTCCCAATCAAAATTTTGTTGAACCTGTGCCAGTACCTTTACTTTAATTAAGTTTTCATAAAAAAGGAGAGCTTTAACTTTACCTAACGCTTCTAAAGCGCGGTATAGCCATATCAAATACTTTTCAAGCACTCCGCAAAATTGAAATCTACTGCCATTTTTCCAACCCTGATTGATAGCCGTAGATATTCCGATCGCGATACAATTTTTTAAATCATCGATACTACGGAGTCATCGATGTTTTCTACTCACACTTGTGACCAGTGCTGCCTTTACATATTTTGCCAAAACTTTTTCCACAAACAGGCCCTACAAAGTTCATTTTTTCCACTTGTTAGTTTAAATAAAATCTTAAAATATTAATGAGTATTGTCATTTTTCGACCAAAATGAAAATTGTATAGATTGTGTTAAGTTTGAGTCGGCCTGTCTTATAGCCTTTTTACACTAACATAGGAAACCTAGGTTTGCGTTCGTAACCTAATTGCAAACCTAGCGCCTTTACACTGCACTTATCGAGGTTACGTTTGACAGTTAATTTTTCTTTTTTTAAATAAATACATACTTATACTTGTTTGTGAGATTGTGAATTTTATCACGAACTTCCACAGGAGCTCTGAAAAAATTTCTTTTCGCCATTTCATCACAAATCTCGGCATACACATGGCCGTTTTTTCTGTTCCCACGTAGTCCATCTATATTTTCAGCCCACAATTCGATTAGGGCACATTCCGCATCTTCGCTCCACACCTTCTTTTTCTTTTTTTCCCCGAAAACCTTTTCTTTTAATTCCTTATTCATTTCCTTTTCAAAAACTTCGATTTGACTTCAACTTCAACTTCTTATTCTTTTTCTCATTCTTCTTCTTCTTTAATTCATTCCCCATTCAACGAAAATTGCCATTTCACAGGGAATTTCTCACAATATATGTCAGTTTATTGAATGCAACCCTGTGCCTTATCGAGGTTTGGGACTGGGTTAGCGCCAAACCCACCACTTGACTGGGTTTGCTTTTGTATGGGAAACCGAGCGGTTTAATACTGGGTTTGGCAGCAAACCTAGATAAACGAGGTAACCCCGTATGTGTAAAAAGGCTATTAGACTCTCTCTAGGGCTGCCAGATCCTGAAAGTGCTAAAGCAGTACATTTCAATTCTTGTCCAAAAAAAAGCAGTACATTTCGGAAAAAAGAAGTACATTTTTTTGCACTAAATGCAGTTTTATTTTACAAATAAATAACAAAAATAACAGCTTTCATAGCAAAATTAAACTAAACTCATTCTAGATTTTTATTTTGTAAGCGTCGCCCACTATAAAAATGACATTTTTTACGCCTCTGTCATTTTCAATTGACTGTGGTCGTACTGCACGAAACTGCTCAAAACCGCCCAATTTTCCAGAAAACTGTTCCCGAACTACACGACTGTGCAAATGAGAGATTTTGACAGAAGAAGACGCCAATTACTCTATCAAAATTTCTCTCATTTGCACAATCGCTAAGTACGGGAACAGTTTTCGGTGAAATTGGGCTGTTTTGCACAGCTTCTTGTTGTGCGGGAACATACCTATACAGCCTTTTCGGGAATTCTAATTCCGCCCGATTTTTTTCAATCTCCTCTTTTCAGCTATCGGGAAAGCAGGCAGGAAAAAATTTTCACTTTGCAAAAATTTCCGTCTATCGACAACACATTTTCCGGAGAAAATCTTATGTGTCGAATCAAATTTTTTCCACTTTTTTTTGAGGCAAACTGAAGCGGAAAAAATTAGAGTTAATTTTTTGTTTTAATGACCCAAATAAGGCAAATTCTTTAATTATTTTAGGAGTAAATCCAACAAATACTGGAATGCTGGTTTATTGAGTCTAAAATACTGAAATCGAACATTAAACTTGTTGTTTTAATATACAACCACAGCTTTTCACTTAACTAACATAGATTCGTGCAACTCTAACCGATTGGACGCATGCCTCAAGCGTCACCGGACAAGTCCATGCTCCGAAATTTTATAAATATATATTATATTATATAAGCTATTCTGTGCATTTAAAATTTTAAAAAATCTTTTGGACTTTGACAAAAAAATTTGGTAATATTTAAAAAAAATGCATTTCTTATCTTTTCCAACGCATTTCAAACTGTACTATTTTTGAATTTCGAAGTAAAACGAAATCCGGGTGAGTTTATTGATAGGCGGATTTTTTCGGGCGGATCAAAAATTTCGTGTGCATTTTTTTTCATCTATAATTCCCGATAAGGGAGCGTCCATAAATGATGTCACGCATTTTTTGCGATTTTTAGACCCCCCCCCCCCCTTTGTAACAAACCTGTTACATATGAGCTAACCCCCTCCCCCCCTGTGTCACGACACAATTAATATGAAAAAACAGTATAGGCCAATTCACAATTAATGCTAATTTAAGGTTAAATATGCTAACATGTTTTTTATATGGAGTTTGACATCTCACGCCTACTTTAACACATTAAACCTTAAATTAGCTTGCACTTTGTGACACATATCACTAATTTATAAATATGATGCTATTTTTCGTATAAAAAAAATTAATGTAACAAAATCTTTATTTTATATTTTGTTTGTAGTAACAACGGTAACAACGGTAACAACGTTTTCTTCCTTAGTAACAGTTTTATTTTTAAGAGCAAAAATAATTTTTGTCACTTAAAATGGAACCTCTGCGGATGAATTTAATTTACATGAAAAACATTATGAATTTGTGCAAAAAACTAATTAATTAATTTATAAATGTAATACTATTTTCATACATTTTTAAAATAATAAATTAGTTTTTTGCACAAATTCATAATGTTTTTCATGTAAACTAAATTCATCCGAGGAGTCTCAAAATAGGTGTTAAAATTTTTACAATTAGTACACAAAATTAACGCATTTTTTTAAACAAATTTTACTATGAAAAGTGTGACATAACATGCTTGGGAACCCCCCCTCCACCCTATGTCACAAAACTGTCACAGATGAGCTGACCCCCTCCCCCCCCACCAAACGTGACATCATTTATGGACGCTCCCTAAGGCTGATTATCTTCTCCATTTTCTGTTTTTAAAAAGTTACACACAGCAATTTTTCATTGGCAATTTTCGCGTCCTGCAAAACAGGCAAGGAGAAATCAAATTAATTCTCCCCTAATTTGAATGCCCTATCGATTTTAAAAAGCAGTACAAAGAAGTACGAAAATGAAAATGCAGTACATTTTGGGATTTATTTTTTTGGGAGTACAACGCAGTACACCGCTTCAAAAAGCAGTACGTTTACTCCCAAAAACAGTACGTCTGGCAACCCTAACTCTCTCTGACTTTCTTTCTTCAAAAGAATGAGCTCTTTACTCTCTTCGCATGTACATTAACAGTAGGGTGTCCCAAAAATAATTTTTTTTTCGAATTTCTTAGTTGCACAAGTCTTGTTTGAAAGCTTATGTGGTAAAGTATTTTTGAGATTTTTTCCAGATTTTTCGAAGATGGTTTAGAGGTAGCTCTCGTCGATTTTTCCATAAAATTCAGGCTTTTAGGAAGATATTTGATTTTCAGCATAAATCTATCAAAAGTAAACATTTTCTGAGTCTTAGAGTCATCGCTACAAAACAGAGCTATCGAAACTTTACTTTAGTGTACAGAAAACGTAACGTCTGGCATTTTTTTGGTCAATTTGAAGTCATGTATTAAATTTTTTTTGGAAAATTTTCGTAAATCTCATAACAAAAGGCTTCATAACTTTTAAAGATACTATGAAAATGAACAAAAGTAATGATGTAGTATAAGAGATATCTAAGTTGTAAATAATTTAAGACCATTGCTAAGAATTTTCGACTTACGGTTCTACAGCTATAGCCTATAATATTACTGTACACAGTGGTGAAAAAATATGTTGCCTACATAAAGGCTTAAACTTGAACAGTTCACTGTTAACATAACAGGCAATTTGTTTTCCAAAATTCAAATTGACGTCTTTTTCATGGCAATCGATTTATAGCTAAAATCAACCCCATATTATCATAATATTTTCAAAATATATTTTCAATTGTTTGAAGAATCGGTAAGTAAGAAATAATTAGGGGTTAGTTTAAAAAACGAATTTGGATCTTCTTTTAATAACAGAAATGCATTCGTTGGGAAAAAGACATGTATGGCTTGTGGGTGAAATGATTAATATTTTGAAAATATAAAATTTTGGAAAACAAATTGCCTGTTATGTTAACAGTGAACTGTTCAAGTTTAAGCCTTTATGTAGGCAACATTATTTTTCACCACTGTGTACAGTAATATTATAGGCTATAGCTGTAGAACCGTAAGTCGAAAATTCTTAGCAATGGTCTTAAATTATTTACAACTTAGATATCTCTTATACTACATCATTACTTTTGTTCATTTTCATAGTATCTTTAAAAGTTATGAAGCCTTTTGTTATGAGATTTACGAAAATTTTCCAAAAAAAATTTAATACATGACTTCAAATTGACCAAAAAAATGCCATACGTTACGTTTTCTGTACACTAAAGTAAAGTTTCGATAGCTCTGTTTTGCAGCAATGACTCTAAGACTCAGAAAATGTTTACTTTTGATAGATTTATGCTGAAATCCAAATATCTTCCTAAAAGCCTGAATTTTATGGAAAAATCGACGAGAGCTACCTCTAAACCATCTTCGAAAAATCTGGAAAAAATCTCAAAAATACTTCACCACATAAGCTTTGAAATAAAGCATGTGCAAAATAAAAAAATTTTTTTTGGGACACCCTAATTAACAGCCCGTAGAGCCCTTAAACTCGAAAATCCCATTTAATTTGTACTGGAACAGGGAAAAAGTGCCTCCGAAAGTGCACACATCATGCCATAAAATCCCTCAAAACAGGAAATATCTCTCAAGCTGGCAGCACAGTTTGTGAGCAGTAGAGCTGGGAAACTATCGATACTATCGAAGGTACTATCGATGGTTTCACACTATCGGTGGCACCATCGATGGTTTTTTGACTATCGACTATCGAAGTGATTCATATATTTATATAACAGGAATTTCTTTGTACATCCAGTCCATTCCAAGAATTTTTCAGTGAAGGATGATGGCCGAGAATAGTAGCGAAAACAGCCCATATTTCTTCTTCAACACGCTTACTATCAAAGCAAAATGAATTTCAAGTGATTGTCATATGCAGTGCCGGCCACCACTACATTTACTAATTGCGTTTGTGTGCGTGCACATTACACAGAGAGAAACAGCTGCGGATGTTTTCATACAAAATTGCATACATTTTTCTTAGAGCCGAAAAATTTTGTTCTTTAGAACTGGGTATGTCCCTAGATCGATATGTCGCAAAAACTCGACGCCTCGTTCAAGAGGTAGGGATGGGTCATTTTGGAGCTTTTTCAGCTCATCTTGAGCCCGTTTATTTTGAAAATTTACAGTGCAGAGCAGAGAATTATTGTACAAATCAATGATGTGCTGAATTTATATATATTATATAATAAAAATAACTGAATGTTAAGAACACGGTGAAAAAATTTATGAAGTATAAAAAATTCATTTTCTTCAAAGTGTATCAAGGCTGAAAAAAATTTACGTTCTCATTTAGCTTCATCCGACGCAGCTCCGCCTCGCTTGACGTTTTCCACTCAACTGAACGAATTTTTGGCTCTCAGCTTTGCTTCTCATTTGAGAGCAATTTTGTGCACATACGAGTGCTTACGCTCTTTTTGCTTCTAGCATGCTTCCGTGGCCGGCACTGGTCATATGGTATGGATCCAGTCTAGAATCCAGGCTGAAGCATGTTGTGAGCATTTCTCATTTCCCCGTGTGTCCACAGGTGACAAAAAATGATGTATTACTGAAACGTCTCATAGGAATCTCAGACGTGCTAAATTTTCGTACGACTTGGCTACGGTCGGAACGTCTGAGATCCCTAACACAGTATCCTGTTTTTGTATTTTATACTTCGGTACTATCGAAAACTATCGATGGTCAGAGCCGATAGTATCGGTGGCTATCGATGGTGCCGACTATCGATAGTTTCCCAGCTCTAGTGAGCAGTGCTTTCGCAATTCTTGTCAGTGTTGCCGTTTTGTGTACTTTAATACGCATTGCGTACTTTTTCAATCACCTGAGTACTTTTTATGTACCAAATTATTTTTGGTCGATTTGCGTACTATTTCGCTCAACTCCGCATTAGAGTTGCAGGACTATCGATTTCAGTTTTTCTTTGATTGTTAACGGTTAAAATTAGAAACTGGGCGAACCATCAGCTCGATTCTGAATATTCCCGGGGAGTTAACTTTTCTCGAGAGTAAACTTCATCTTATTTAAATATGTGGGAAGAAAATTGATAGGGAATGGGTATTTGACCCATACTCATAAATTTTCTTACCCTATCGATTTAAAAAGGGAGAATTTTAGTCTCGAGAAATGTAAATTCCCCGGCAAATCGTTCCCCGGAAATATTCATAATTGGGCTGTATTTTTTGCATTCCTCTTTGTTTCTCCTTATGATTTTTCACTGATGTTTTATGTTGCTCGTTAAACCGAGTGCAGAAAAAAAAAAAATTATGCCATTTTCCTCGTTATATAAAGTATTCAATTGAAAGAGTTTGAATGCTCGTTAAATGCGAGCCTCGCTAAATCGAATGCTCGTTAAATTATTTTTAATAAGTTTATACTCAAAACTAGTCTTTTAGTCTAGTCTTTGACTAAAAATAAAAATTCATCTTGTATAAATATATTAGCATGATGAAAAAATTACGTTAGTTTTTGTGATTTTTCTTTACAAAAAAAAATATATGTGTGCGTACTTTTTCTATAAAAAAGGTCCGTTTTGTGTACTTTTTGATCAGTTTTTTTTGGCAGCACTGATTCTTGTGATGTGGTTGGAACGAAATGAAAGAGAAGTAGAGAACAGTTCTGCCGCCGCAGAGAGAATGTCTCTCCCGAAGCTATTCCTACGAAAGAAGCTCTGCCACAGCCAGGCTGGTATGAAATTTTCTCTGCCGCTAGCAGGCTGGTATGAGAATTTGCTCTGCCGGCAATAGCTTGTTGGTGCCTTCCACTCCCCGCAACTAGGTTTGTGGGTGAGAGGACTTCCCCGCAGCCGAATCAGAGTTGCATGCCGATTTCGTATGGGAAAAATTCAGAGCACCAGCGGCAGTTACGATTCTGACTCGAGTGGTAACGGTTGCTTTAAATAATTCGAATATTTAACGGATATTTAAAAAGCTATTAATGAAATAACTAAATAAACAATAAACAATAGAGATAATCAATCAGTTTAGAGTTGAAGTGCTAGTTTTCTGCTTTGTTCAAAGTGGGAAGACCTTTTCATAACTCACTTCGGCTCAAACGTTGGCATACAGATATAAAACATTAAAAAATAAAACATAAGAAAACAACCCTTTCATATGGTAAAGCCGGCTTTTGACTTCCGCCTTTTGTTGTCCGAGCCACATGCAAATTTCGCCTTTTATTGTTGTTGAGGTATGTACATAATTGTGAATCGATGTTGAACTATTTGACTTTGAATGCTTTTTTTTATTCAAAAATAAAATAAAATAGAGTTCAAAAGCCAAATACGCAAATTCATTAATTGAGGTTTCTGAAAGTTCGAGGATTTCGACAAAAAGGACAATTGAAGAAATAGGCAAGGAAAACAAATCAACAGAAAAATAACATAAAACAGAAATCGCCAACAAAATGCAAAACAATTACTGTGATTGCGTAGACATTCCCGGAGTGAGGTCCTAAGACTTGCCCATTCTAGACGAAACCCGCTGGCACAGTCATTAATTTGGCTCTCGTCTTTTTTTCGTAATTGCTTCGCAACGCTTTACCGTTAGGACGCGCCAACGTTAAATTTGCGTCATCCTTTTAAAATAGCGGAACTCTTTACCTTCGAGTCGTACATACTGCGCGTAAGACGAAAGTCCCCCTTCTGAATATCGTCATTGCCAGGAAGACATTGCGCTCCGTTCGGGGGTAAGTTGATTCCCACTTCCTAAGCACTACATATTCAATCCTCTCAAACCGTATTAAATTGCATGTCCCAGTAAAGACAAAAGCGGTAGTCGTAGGTTAGTAACGTCTTTACGAAGGGTTAGATAATGAAGAATTTATGGTATGCGGAAGAAAGAAGAAAGGATTGCTAAAAAATACTTTATGCTAAAAAGATGTACATATTCATTTCCATTTTATGAAGGAAAGTTATTAGAACCCTAGCAAATACAGTGATTTATCTCTTGACCGGACGTGAAAATGGGTTTAATGGGCGATAGCTTGGGCGTTTAAGAAGTGACAAGCGTTATTAAAAATTAAAGTTTTCGGAGTCTAAAAAAGAATAAATGAACTCCTTTCATTGGAACTCCTCCGCGTACAATGAGACACTCTGATTGCCCTATTATTAATATTTTAAGTAATAAGAATTGCGTCCAAATCTACACTCAAAAAATTCCCTAGTAAAAACTACGATATTCGACGTAGAATCAATGGGGGACCACGTAAGATCAGCGATGCCTTTTTTTTTAAGACGCAGATCTAACGACATTTATCGTAAAATTAACGATTTTTGTCGTAGAAAATTGAACAGCGTGCTAACGTAGAATCAATTTTTTCAGTGTATGGACACCCAAAGTAGCAAAATAATGTGAGTACCGGAAAAGAGCGAGACCTATTGTTGTTGTTGTTGTTGTTGTTTTTTAGGAGCTTGTTTTATTTATGGCTCATTTTTAGATTTTCTCCTTTCGCTTTAATATTCTTCCTAAGTACACTAAAAAAAACTTAGTCCGGCGAATTCACTGGACGTGAGTGTACACACTTAAACATCGAGACGCGAAAATAACGTAAGCGACAAAAAGCAAATTTTACAGGGCAGCATTTTTTCTGATCTTGTTTGCATTAACTGGCATACAAATTATAAAATTTATCCACCATTATCTCCGTTACTATTGAGCTTTTCGTCGTTATATTTTACTACACAGAGAAAAAAATCAACCAGAAAACTGGTTAAATCAAAAGGAAAAACATACAAAATGGCTTCAACAAGGAATATTTTTATTTTAACAATTTTTCTTGTTGAAAAAAATAAAGATTTTTCCCTTTGAATCAACTATGTTTCAGGTTGAATTGACATGATAATTTTCAAAAATTGATTTAAATATAAATTGTTAAACTAACCACGGACATAATTGAAATCACAAGATAATTTTTTAAATAAGAAAAAATTTTCTTAAATAAACCCATAAAAGAAGAAATGTCACAACAAATTTATTTAACGTACAAATCAAATGGCCACAGAGCCCTCTGCTGAACATAACCCCAAAAATAGCCATCGGATGGACTTCATCCCATTTTGTCACTCCGTTGTCGTGCCTGCTTTCGCAATGCTTAAAAAGTTCTAAGATGAATACATATCTCATATGTCATATTTTATAAAACAAATGAGAATTATATCGAATGAAAAGAAATGTGATTAAACATATTTCCTTTAAATTAACCAAAAATGTTGTTGACTCAACAATTTTTCTTTTGAAATTTTCATTCTGCTCGAAAATCAAAAGGACTGTGAATAACAATGCGCATTTAAAAAAAAATCATGGTAAAGTTGATGAAGATGGCCTTGGAGTATATTTGCATAAAAAAGTCAATTTCGAAAAATTTGTCGCTTACGTTTTTTTCGCGGTCAGGGCTCGATATGTGTAGGGTCTCTTGAGAAATTACTGTCCAATTAACCGAAGAAACGTTAATAGAAAAACACACCTCGAATATCCCCGCTGGCATGAACCTTCTACTCTCGAGGGAAGAAACCTTTCGAAAAATCCCCAGAATAGTAAATTATGCTCATAACTATCATGAAACTATTTTTCGATTGATTTATGGTAAACATTTTTGAGTTTCCTTTTTTTTCAAATGAAAAAATTATAATAAAATTTCCCCCATTAATCTGTTCAGTCTAAAAATAGTTACTTAAATATTATGCAATGTTATTTCTAAAGAAAACTCACGACAAAGTGAGTAAAATTAATCACAATTTAAAAACAAGTATTTGGATTTCCTATGCAATTTTAATGCATACTAAATAGGCAAGGATGTGTTCCGCTGTTCCATTTCCATACACCGATTGCTCCGCTGTTGCTATTGTTCCAACCCACGTACTAAGGTCATGCAGACGCTTGTTTAATTAATAGCTCCGGTGCTTAAAAAAAGAATATCTTCGTCAAAAGTAAACAATATGCTCATAATAAGGCTTAGGATAGCTACGAGGAGGAGGACGGCCTTAATTATTTCCTCGCACAGACCGATTTGGTCAAGCTAAATAGGTCAACTAGAAAAATTGCAATTTTGTGATGGCGTTTTTCGATTTATTTTTTCTTTTTTTTGCCTTAATCTCATCGCTTCGTGGGCATATTTTTCTGAATTCATCCCAACTAAATTAACAGGGTTTTGTTATTCTATGATTATCAGAGGAATCTAGTTGAATCTGTGTGGGGATTAACATATTTGAACGAAGACAAAACATGCAACATCATATAATAAATTTGTTTTTTTTTTTTGCACAATTTGGAAGTGTTCAGCCGAAAGATGACAGGAAATTGCGCATAAGAAAAACGTATATTCATTGAAAGGACATGCTTTTATGGTGGAAAAGAGATGAGTTCGGAAATTTTTATGGCTCATTATGTTCCTTTTGTATGCATCCACGTAGAAATTTTCGTCAATATATTCACACTTTTACACGACGAAATTTTCGCTATGAAGGAATTCATTGTTGTTATTTTTAGAAACTATATCATATCCTGGCGAAGACGAATTGTTAAAAAACCACGCTCCGAAGAACTCTTATGAAACTCTTCGATGGTTTTATAAAAAATTATGTCCAAAGTTCGATGCAAAGATTCGATTTTGTGGAAGAAAAGTGAAAAACCTTCCAGAAATAAAATGAGAAAAAAGAAAAGAAAACTTTCTTAACCTTTTTTTTTTTTTGGTTTGAATCCTTTTTAAATATTTTATTTATAAAATCCTCCATTCAGCCATGGAAATATTGCCTTCGTCTTGTTATTTAAAAAAAAAAACAAAATGGTTTTAATTTGGTTAGAGTTCGAAGCTCAGTGTCGAATAACACAGCTGAATCCCCTGAAAACAAAAAAGCCTAATTAATTCCGAAAGAAGTAAAAAAAAAAAACATTTAAAAGCCTTGGTCTTAGTCTCAATTTACCAAGAAGAAAACTCAAGCTCAAACATTTGAAGCTACATTTGCGGCCACGAAGAGTGTGCCTACATATAAAAATTTTGAATTTAAGGAAATCTTTTAATGGAAGATCACGTTTTGTGTGTGAATTTACAATGAAACCTTTCTGCGATATTTTTTCCTTTGCCTTCTCTGGCACAGAAGAGTCCTTGAAGAAAATCTCCTTCATGCAGTTCAACGGAAAAAACCCGGTTCAAGGCATTGAAATGTCATAAACATTGGGATTACTTGAAAATTATGTTCGCTACCCTTTTTAAGCGTTTGCAATCTCTTTTACATTTTGAATAATTTTCAACCATAAAAAAGGACAATCTGCGGAATTAAAGGATTCAACAAGCTTTTCATTTTGTTGACCAATAACGGGAATCACAATTGAATACGATTTACACACATACTGCTACTATTATTACTACTACTACTACTTCTAATTCTACTATTGCACAGAGAAAAAAATCAACCAGCAATCTGGTTAAATCAAAAGGAAAAACATACAAAACGGCTTCAAAAAGGAATATTTTTATTTTAACAATTTTTCTTGTTGGAAAAAATAAAGATTTTTCCCTTTGAATCAACTATGTTTCAGGTTGAATTGACATGATTATTTTCAAAAATTGATTTAAATTTAAATTGTTGAACTAACCACGGACATAATTGAAATAACAAGATAATTTTTTAAATAAGAAAAAATTTTCTTAAATAAACCCATAAAAGAAGAAATGTCACATCAAATTTATTTAACGTACAAATCAAATGGCCACAGAGCCCTCTGCTGAACATAACCCCAAAAACAGCCATCGGATGGACTTCATCCCATTTTGTCACTCCGTTGTCGTGACTGCTTTCGGAATGCGTAAAAAGTTCTAAGATTAATAAATATCTAATATGTCCTATTTTATAAACCAAATGAGAATTATAGCGAACGTAAAGAAATGTAATTAAATATATTTCCTTTCAAATCAACCAAAAATTTTGTTGACTCAACCATTTTTTTTTTGAAATTTTTGTTCTGCTCGAAAATCAAAAGGACTGTGAATAACAATGCGTCCTTAAAAAAAAAAAATCATGGTTAAGTTCGCTCAGTGTGAGGCGTGGAAGAAGCTTGTAGTGTCAGTGCAGTGATTGCAACTACTCTCTGACTAGTTGCAAACAGACCAGCTAGCTTAATTCTTAATTTTTCAGCAAATACACTAAGGTGGATTCAATAACATCGAGTTTTCATTGAAATGTAACCATTCTCGTATTTGACTACTCCGAAAGTAGACCCATTTTAGTCAATCGGAGACAAATTTTCGCATTTGTTCATGATATTCTTTGGAAGAAATATCCGCTGGACTTTTTTCTTCATACTCAAAATCCAGTCATATTTCCTTGAAGAAATCAATATAAATTTTTGATGAAGCACTCTCACAGTTACCCAGGTGTAGGTACTTCCCATTAGTATATTAACCTCGTGATTAATCCAGAACAGGGATGGCTAACCTTGCGCCTTTCATCCGCCCGCCGAATGTATCCAATCCAATCAAGAGAAATACAAATTTCTCAGGATTAAATCGAAAAATTGTTTTCTTCATTTGAAAAATTTTGCACTCTTAGCAGTTATGAAAAATTGTCATTGCATCCGTACATGAAAAAAAAAAAATGTGGCCGGCCACCCTTGCTCCACAGGTACCCCCTCTTTGACTTAATCTTCTAAAAAGGAAAAGCTATTCTTGCATATTTTTTGCTTTCATTGTTTCGAAAAAAAAGAACAAACTCCATTGTGCTTCCTTTCGCTTTTTGACTTTATTACACTTTGAAATTATTCTCATCCCCCCGCAGGACGATCAAAATTTTGTGAACTTCTTCACTTTTGAGTAAAAATCCGAATTGCTTTGCACTTTTTATCGCATTTGTGTTTTGAAATTGTTTTGCGGTTTATAAGTACCCATCAATTTGCGGTCGTGCCAATACTCCTGCTTTTGCTCTCTCTTCATTCTTTCGTTTCTCAGCTTATGTATCTAGGTATTTAGGTTGCACGTTCAACACCAGTTCGAGTTAAATCAGATTTCAGCCAAATGTTCTTGGGGTCGGGGTTTGAAGGTTTAAAGTTTTCATTTGAATTCTTGAAACTGAAAGGAAATTTTATATTGAGTCATAAAAACTTGATAGCTTTGTCCTTACAAATATTAAACTTTCGACTGAACTTTAAAGGGGTTCAACCCCTCGAACAATGCTTCAAAAGAAATAATGCCTTTTCGAGATCGAGAGTTAGAGAAAACGGAATATTACAAATTGTTGTTGCTATTTAACTTGCTACGACATTGGAAAATGCAAATTTTCCACAGTCACCCTTTATACTTTAAAATCCATTGCTTCATTTCATTCGAACTAACTTCAGAAGTCGATTTAACATTGGAATGTAGGAGGAAGCCATAAAGGCGAAACCAAGAAGGAAATCTTAAAGGACTTTGTTGTCAGAAGGAATAGAGTCAAACATTTTGTTATAAAAAAACTTGTTTTTTTCTTAGAAAACTTGAAAATGTGTTTTCAAATTGCAAAACCAAACAAAAGGAAATGAAATAAAATAAAAAAAAAAAAAAAAATGCCGCAAAAGTGTCACCTCAAGTGAAACGTGCCAAAACGCTTCTTAGACACGATTTTTCATTTGTACACAAATTCCTGACCACGCGTGGCAAGCGAATTATTTTTGTCGATGGTTTGCGCATTTCTTGAAGGCAAATATCTTAGCACACTTTTGTGCTGCATACCAACTGCTTGTGACTGTACGGAAAGAAAGACATGGATGGTTTAACTAAATTCCCGATAATAGTTTGAGTTAATAGCTTCAAAGCTATAGACGTATACCTTCAGTTAAGAGCATGAAAGCGATATGCTTACGTAGCACCATTTCTCTAGCCCCTTTCAAATGAACGTGCGACGTATGCGTGTGCATTGCGTATACGTCGTGGTGTATACGCGGGAGAGTGAATGCTTTAGTTGATGGCAGTAAAAGTTACAGTTGGAATATGGAACGCAACCGATAAGCTATGCGAAAATTTCTATTTAATAGAGAACCTTTAATGTTCACTCAGCCGTTATAATCGTATTAAGGTTGCCCATTGTTTCAACAAAGCTTGTAGGATATGTGGGAGGGCGATTGGTTTATCCAAGGAAAATAGGAACTCATGAAGATTTTGCGTGTTCAATTTTACATTCTGGTCATGGATTCTGGGCAAGAGCTTTTATGATGCCGTCAAAGACCAACCGTCAGCAACAGACCTGACTAGAACAGATGTCACAAAAAATAATAATTGGGGAATGCCATCGAGAAGTGCGATCGGGGGGACAAAAGGTGCTTAGAAGAACATAAAATTTGCAACCCTCAAGCTTCTTTTTTACGCCAAAAATTTTTTTTGACACATTCGGCCGTGAAAGCTCGAATCATTTGTCACATTTCTCATCTAACAAGCTGAAAACAAGTACGAAAACGTTTCTTTATTTTATTTTAGTTTATTTTTTTGGCTATATCATCAAAATGAAGTATTTATTGCCATAGTCAAATATTTTGGCATGCTTAGCTTATCCAAATAAACTGTTGTTGGTACTCTGACTCATTCAGGGACACATTGCACTCATTTAAATAATGTTGATCCTATTTGGGGAACATGTTTGTGTTTCTGCTTAATCAACATCAGAAAATGTCAAAAAGTAATATCCTGAAAATGGCAGTGAGCCAATTTAATCTTTTGGGTGACACACTTCGAAGCTTTGAGCCGATAAAACCTAGCAGATTAACTAGTTAGGACACTGATGGTGATAATCCTTTTCATTTTGATTTTTTATTCAACATTAGATAAATATTTCAATTGAAAAAAGATATTCTTGAGTAGGACATTTTTAAGTATTTCGGAAACGATCTCATTTCTAATTTTTAGTTTCCTGGGATCGAAAAAGGATGACCTCCATGCGTTGCAATCAACGTGAGAGCATTGCTCTTTCACATTTATTCCGCATTGTTCTTTCATCACAAACTTCAATTCTCTTTTGCAACCATTTCCCGGAAAAGCTCAATGCGCAAATCCTTTTTTTATTTTCTCTCAAGTCACAGTTTTTTTTTCTTACTTTTCGAAGATTAATGGTTCATGATGGCTGCAATAAAAGAAACATAATAATTCTGTATCATTGAGGATGACACAATGAGTGCAGAGTACAAAAGCGGATTGGATTCATTCAAAATGATATATAATATTAAAATGCCAATATGAGATCCACAACGAGAGCTCGATGAAATGCTTCTTTGCACACATGTCCCCATGAATGGAGCTCTGTGCATTCATATACGATGAAAGGACGATGTTGTTTACGAGTTGCATTATTCTCAGATGTCCTTGTGAGCAGTTAACTTTATAGCTGGAATGTAAGATCATCAAATATTATTCCGAATGTGTATGACTTGAAGATTTCATTTTATTTGTTGGGAAATCTTAACTTTTCCTTCATCATTGTGTGCGTCAATTTGAACATTGATTTATGAGCCACTCATTTACTACTTAAAGAGCTAACGTTTCAAGGATGAAATCCTTGCATTTGGTTCGAAGCTCTCAGCACTACATTGGGTCAAAAGATATCAACTTACTTATCTGTGCCCTGTTTGCTTTGTTTTTGTTGCTGGGTTAAAATTTGAACCACCCGATATGTCAGCTAGGAATACTACCCCGAATATAAGTAGTTATTATACCATCGCTTTTCAGATTTTTTGAAAGGATTTCATCAAAGCAGATTTGAAAGAGCTTAAAACTTTTTTAAAAGAAATATGCTAATATGAGATTATCAGCCGAAAACATTTACTATCAGTTAATTCCTCGCCTCTGTCACTCTGTTCTGTCTATTTGCTTGGAAAATGTTTTCTCATGCATGTAGCTTAGTTTTCTTGACGAAATTCGATATGAAGAGTCAGGATACCATGGGAAAGGCCATTTATAAAGGTATCTCCAGATTTGTTGTAAAAATCACAGAAACGACTCTGAGACAGCTGTCAATTAATGTCATTCATGTAAATTCCTGAAAATAGAAAACCCTACGGGACAAGAAGGCAATTTTGGAGGGTCGAATGACAGTCGGAACATAAGCTTTTATCATATTCATACACATGCGGTGAAAGTGGTCTAAGGACCTTTTTTTTCGTCATAGCTCTGTGTAGAGTATTGAAGCGTTGAGCTGGTCTGTCATTTAACATTATTTCCCATGAAGTCCTTCTACTCTTAATGAATGACCTCATCTTTTCATAATTCCCTCTACTTTAATTACTGAAAAATACTGCGTAATAAACACGTTCAGCTCTAATGAAATTTTTGGAAGCATTTAGCCATCTTATCTCTTTGAAGTCGATTAAACAACGAAGCGTTAATAAGAAGAACTTATTTTGGGCTTTATGTTAATTCACATATTTACGAAGATACAAACGAATTTTCGCCTCATATTTGAAATTCCTTTAAGCAATTAAGACAAGAAAAATTTGAGCTTCATACACTGAGCGAACGTAACCATGTTTTTTTTTTTTAAAGGCGCATTGTTATTCACAGTCCTTTTGATTTTCGGGCAGAACAAAAATTTCAAAAGAAAAATGGTTGAGTCAACAAAATTTTTGGTTGATTTGAAAGGAAATATGTTTAATTACATTTCTTTACGTTCGCTGTAATTCTCATTTGGTTTATAAAATAGGACATATTAGATATTTATTAATCTTAGAACTTTTTACGCATTCCGAAAGCAGTCACGACAACGGAGTGACAAAATGGGATGAAGTCCATCCGATGGCTGTTTTTGGGGTTATGTTCAGCATAAGGCTCTGTGGCCATTTGCTTTGTACGTTAAATAAATTTGTTGTGACATTTCTTCTTTTATGGGTTTATTTAAGAAAATTTTTTCTTATTTAAAAAATTATCATGTCATTTCATTTACATCCGTGGTTAGTTCAACAATTTAAATTTAAATCAATTTTTGAAAATTATCATGTCAATTCAACCTGAAACATAGTTGATTCAAAGGGAAAAATCTTTATTTTTTCCAACAAGAAAAATTGTTAAAATTAAAAATATTCCTTTTTGAAGCCGTTTTGTATGTTTTTCCTTTTGATTTAACCAGTTTTCTGGTTGATTTTTTTCTCTGTGTAGGAATAATCAGCGTCACTAGGGGATTCGATTTAGCCATGTCTGTCCGTGTACAGTTTTCTTATCGAAGGAGTTGAACTATCCTCACGATATTTGGTAAGCATGTGGGCGGAGACTTGAGTAATAAGTTTAAGCGTCCCTCCAGTACTCTCTGGATGTCTGTTGTGACAGAGGAGCATTTTATGAAAAAATGTCTGCTACACCTAAAACTCAAATGAGACTTCAACGAAAGTTGACATGTATGCATCCTTTAAAGTCATTAACATCCTCTACAAAAATGTTCCTGATCGGTCCATCAGTGAGGGCACGTCCAGTGTAAGGGTCTGTCACAAAAAACCCAAAAACTCCAACAAAATCAGAGTTTTTGGAGATAATATTTCAATGAGACTTGCATTTTGAGCGCATATTTAAGCCTCCGATTAGATTTCTAAAAATTTAGAAAATTGGGCGTGGCAAAAAGGCAGTTTCCATGAAGAAATTGAACAATGGCGGAATATGGCCTTAGAAACTTCAAGAATACTTTTTCGTAGTCCGCAAGACAACAAAGATTAAAAAATGTTCAAACATACATAGGTACATATATGCCTGTACAGGGTCTTGTATTGTCAGACCCGCCTGACGTTAACACCCTTACTTGTTTCAACATGGATTAGTTCCGTAGACAAACATCGATAACTTGAGCCTTCCCGCAATGACAATTTTTGCCGTCTCATCGTGAGTTCTCGTCTCTCAAAATTTCGTAGTAGTCAAAGGACGTCATTACAGTTTTAAATTGCAATTATCTGTTCGTCCATTAACGCCGTTAATTGCTTTCAAATTAAGTTTTCCAAGAATTCAAGAAGAAAGTAGTAACAGCAATGAACTACAATTTCTGTATTTTTTTTTGAAATATTTTTTCTCTCTTCAATTTTAGCTTAATCATTTTCAAATGATTACTCGAGGCAAGAATTTTCTTTTTGTTGCGTTTGAGCAGAAATTTTCAGAAATAAAAAATGAAAGAGCTTCAAGCTACATTAATCATCATTTGAGGCAGCAGTCGAGCTGATTGTTCAATTCAATAAAAAGGCATCCATTCTTCACTGTCATGAGCAAAACGAACGACCGCTCGCACACACATCACACACATATACACAGACGCAAGCTTACATACGCACCTGGTCGTAAATATCCTTCGAACTTTTATGGGTAATCGTAAAATAACTTAACAGGCAGATAAGTTTCTGGATAAAAGGATTGAAAAGAGTTTCAACGGGAGTTTTCTTTCTTTTATTATGATTACCTACCGGCATTCCCGTAGGATTTTATGAAATATAACCGAAAGAATAAACCTCTAAGTCAACGCCCATGCAATCGAATAAGCCTGAGTGTAATTAACAATAACTGTTTTAATATGATATGAAGTGTAAATAAGTACCCGTCGAAGCCATTAGATGGAATAGCCTGGAAGGAATCTAATGCGCACAGTAGCAGCTCATTGACATTGATTAAAACATGACAGTGAAAACCATCTCTGGCCACCGATGAGAGCGACAACACTGAGATCCAACTCCGGCATGTACGCAATAAATTATTATTGTTGTTGCTCAAGCCCGACCTGTATTGATGGGTTGACGTTTGTTTACCTCGTCCTCATTACGTGCTGAGAGTTTCAAATTCCTTTCATCTTCTACATTGGCGACAAATTGTGTTTTTAGGTGTTTTTGCTGCGATTGATGAAATAATAACGTCATAGATTGGGGATACTTCAGTGCATTGCCTTCGGTGAGTGATTTTGAGCAGGATTTTGTTTGTTTGTTTTTAAGAGAAGGTGCTTTTATGAAGTGATCGAATTAATTTAGAGGGTGGAAGGAGTTCCATAAATCCTAGTTAAGGTAAACACTTGAGGAGAGAGAATTCACCTTTTGTATTTATCGAATAAAATAAAAGCAAAGGATCTAAACATTAACTGCCTTATTCATAGAAATGGTAAAATGGATTTTAGCTAAAAAACATTTTAATTTCATATATTTTTGACAGTAAAGTCACCGTAAAAAACGTTTAAGGAACGTTTTATTTCTATGAATAAGGCCATAAAATTATAATTTGCTTGCTGTGATCAATGTCTTAGTTTTTCAACTAAACCAGTGTCGTCCGAATTTCGATTTTCCTAGCACATGTGCTTGAAAGACCGAATTCTGCCGACGCAGCAGTCGCACACGTATAGCGTATACCGATTTGTGCGAAAACCGGTCGGCTGCGCTCGTGTGTGTAAAACTTCGTCAATGCAAAGAAGAGGAGCTCCCCTGAAGTAATTGTCACTAGTGACTGATTCAATCTGTCACTAGTGCCTCCGTCACCAGTACTAGTGATCAACTGTACCCGTGCCATTGTATTCTCCTATTGACACTTTGTATGAGCATATGTTCGAGCGGACACCAGTTGAGGATTGAACTAGTGACGCTGTAGAGGCAGCTCATTAGCTATACTACCTAAATAGAAAGCACCGCGCACAGGGCTCAGATGGCTCAGTGTGAAGAGTCTGGCCTTTCGACCTGAAGGCTCGAGTTCGAATCTCGCTCGGGCGGGTGCCGAAATTTTTTTTTTTTTAAGTGGATAACATTATAGGAACTTAACAGGCTTAAAAAAATATTTTTATGAGAAAAAAATAAAGTTATTGAAAATATAATTCATGGGAATTTTCGCACGAACTGTGAAAGCATTCACGAGAATTCAGAATGGAAACTTTTCCTTTCTCTTTTCTCACCCATAAGAATCCATGAGATTAATCCGCTGAATTTTAAAATTTTTCCACTTTTTCTCGCCTGCCCTGGGACTCGAACACGAGCCTTCGGATTGATGATCGTACATGCTAACCATTACGCTACGGAGCCCTCTGATTCTCGCGCAGCAAATTCATAACATGAATGCCCTAGAAAATGGAACTGTAGACCTCCTCGTTGACCATGTCTATAGAATGACAGTGGTGAAGAAGGGGTCAATTTGCCCCGCATTTACTGCAGGGTTCGTCAATGCAAAGCAGAGGAGCTCACAGCGAAGTCGGCAGCGCATTCACACACACAATTATGAATGTTTACGTATAGGTTTGGCCATCACTGAACTAAACCCAACTAAAATGGTAAATAATTGAATTTTTAAAGATCTGGTCAAAATCTACTTTACGTTGTTAGTGGACACAACCTGATGACAGTGCGCTAAATTCTGAATATTGAGCTATAATTTTATTAAATTCCCATCCGTTTCATGTACAGCCCGATTCTGAATATTCCCTGGAAACGAATTCCAGGGGAATTTACTTTTCTCGAGACTAAAATTCTCCTTTTTTGAATATATAAGGTAAGGAAAATCATAGGTAAGTGTCAAATACCCGTTCGTCATCAAATTTCTTCCCCCAAATATTTAAGAAAGAAGAAGTTTACTCTCGACTAAAGTAAACTTCCCGGGAATTCGTACCCCGGGAATATTCAGAATCGGGCTAATAAGCTTAAATAGTCATCGGTACTCAAAAGTACTTTCATCTTTAAAAGGGATGCACTCATATCCTTTAAGCCTGAAGCAGCCATCGTTACTTATTGAATTATTCCAAATGTTGTCTTAGGAAAATGATACATTTTCCTATGTGCCCAAATATGTGCCAATGTCCTTTCATCTATCAGAAATCGATAAATTCCTACGAGCTTATTAAAAAAACTTTCCGACAGCATCAATTACGTTTGCCAATCAATTGAATGCCTTTCTTTTCCTTTGATCCGCGACCACAACGAGAGGAGCCGACTTCTTAAGAAAGTTTTCCGCAGTACGAGAAATTTCTTGTAAAACTTTCTGACCGCAAAGATGATTCGAAGAATCATTTCCGAACTTATTTTCGAAAGCTCATTTAATGTTCTATTTGTACATTGAATAAAAATAAATTGGCAAATGAAGAAGACGTTGTTTTAGTGTTAATAAACATCACAAATAGACCACACCTGCTCCATCCAAGAGTGCTCTTCTTTGGTTTTCTTATCTTCATTAGACTAAAATGCAAAAAAGAAGAAGAAGCAAATTATGATTGACCGGAAAGTTTAGTTTGATTGGTTGGTTTTCTCTCACTCTCTTACACAATTTTCGAAAAAAGAACCGAAAATCTTCCATTTCGATGATTAATTGCGCAATAAACTGGAAGAAATAGAACGCAAAGTAAATTCAATTTTCCCAAAAAATAAGCACGCACGAAAAGACTGAATGCCCCTGAAAGTATGCTGCACGAAATGTCGTGTTTCATTGTTTTTTTGTGGTTTTTTTTTTGCTGAATTCCAAGAGATAACAAATGTCATATTGATAGGTGGATATCGCTGTGCAGATAATAAAGATAAATAGAATGAATGAATGAATTTTAGTGCTCTGGAGTGTTCTGTCTGTCCTGTCTGTCCGTGTTGTGTCGCATGGGGTAACATTTTCTTTTGCAATATTTCTACGCTATTGCGTAGTTTGTTTGCTTATTGGTATATTTTAAATTGATTGCTTCTTGCACCAATTCGATCTTTCGTGCTGTGCGCTCTATTGTATTTTTAAGGATACTACTGCGTAGTTGATGCCATTGATTCCGTTCGTATGTCCTTCAGCTTTTCATTATTTCTAATTAGTATTTCGCGTGCATTGAGCCTGTTCTGTGCGCAATTTTCGGACATTCTTAGTATGTCACATTAAAGCACATTTATCGTGCTTACACAATGAGAAAATTCAATTAATTGCAGCAGGATACAAATTATGTAATTGGCCAGGACCATTTGGTGTTGTTTTCTTCATCGTCTTCGATTCGTAAAATTTCCATTAATTATTTTTTTTCACGGGGTTTTTCTTTTACTGATAAAAGTTTCATTTGGACATTTTAGGAATTCATATACAATAAAAATTGGTTATAACGATACCGCTTATAACGATTATCGGTTATAGCGATGAACATTTTAGATAAAGTTTGGTTCGCTATTCTAATTCTTCTTAATTTCTGTTACCGGTTATAGAGATTATCGGTTATAACGATGGATTTTTGCTGGTCCCTTCGACATCGTTATAACCGATTTTCACTGTACCCACCTGTGGATGAACGAATATGAAAAGGATTAAAAATTTGAGGGCATTATTTTGTGAAATACGAAATCGTTTTTAATTTTTTATGGGGGGTTTCCTTGCTCAGAATAGTGTCATTTGAAAAAAAAAACAAGGGGGCTGCGCCCCCCTGCTCGCGTCGCTTCGCTCCGCTTCGCACTCCCCCCTTTCTTTAAGTATTTTTTATAGTGCACCCACGATAGTTTTACGTTTCTTCATCAATGAAGAGCTAAATATTGCGATTAAAATGAGTCTCATTAAATAATAAAACAATACTGGGGCATAATTATATTATTACATTTTATTATGACGTCATCAAAAAGTCGGGGTAGTGATTGGACATTGTTGTAAGTTTTATATATATAAAATAGTTGTTTGTGTGTTTGTTTTGAGTTATCGATTTATCGATTTTTGAGTTATCGATTTATCGATTTTTGAGTTATCGATTTATCGATTTTTGAGTTATCGATTTATCGATTTTTGTGTTATCGATTTATCGATGTTTGAGTTATCGGTAGTTATCGATTTATCGATTTTTGAGCTATCGATTTTCTATGACGTCATCAAAAAGTCGGAAAAAAAGGGGGTAGACAATATGCTCATTTTAATCGCAAATTATCGATTTATCGATTTTTGTGTTATCGATTTATCGATGTTTGAGTTATCGGTAGTTATCGATTTATCGATTTTTGAGCTATCGATTTTCTATGACGTCATCAAAAAGTCGGAAAAAAAAGGGGGTAGACAATATGCTCATTTTAATCGCAAAAAATTATAGTATTAAGGCCCGATATTACAGTGCATACCTAAGGTCTCCTTAGCACTTAAGTAAAGCTTAAGTCTGTAAAGCATTTTAACAGTACAAATTTTAAGTGCTCCTTGAATAAGTTTTCAAATTAATTTAATGAAGGAATTTCACTAATTTTACGATATTTAAAAAAGTATAAAAAAAATATATATGTAGGTTTTTTTTTCAAATGTTGCCTGCCGAAAACAATTTTCGTGAGTTTTGGATAAAAATTGACTGTTACACCGTTTGACACTTAAGGTGTTCTTAAGTCTTCAAGCTTCCTTAACTTAAGTATACACTGTAATATCGGGCCTAAGAGTCTAATGGCGGCTTTACAGTTTTCAGTTGTATGGCAAGGCCATTGGCGTATGCAAGAGTGGGTTTGGTGGTTCGATTCCTCTCTGAAATTCAAGGAATCTCAAAGGAACAAGTTTTGTATTGCGTAAAACACTCGCCAAAATAATTTTCTGCCTACACGCCAAGGCAATGCCATTAATATTCATACTAAATAATATTTGAAAATCTCTTCATTTTCAAATATTAAAAGACGTCCTTTTCCAAAAAATGAAGTAGCTCCTTATTTTCTTGCACTAATTGCGACTTTGTTGTCAGTGTTTGGCAAACAATTTTAAAGCAGGGATTATTTCAAATGAACGTATTTCAAAAACAAAAGTCTAGAAGGACCAACGAAAGCAAAAATATAACGTCTCATTGAACTATCAACGAAAAGTCCACATTTCTCAAGCATTTCAATAATCAACTCGCAAAGAATTTTTCGGAGAAATTTGATGAAGCTTTATTACGGATTTCCACACCCCCGAATAGGCATTAGAAACGAGTCCTTAATGATATGTCGTGCTCATAAAATGTTTGTTATTTGTCTTGATGAGCTTTATGACACGACATAATGCTTGTAAACAACAAAGTATCAAACAAAGAAAAAAAACAGCAAAATTTCATTTTCTTGTTCCCTTAAAAGTCATTCGCGAAATTTCGTTAAAAGCTAATTAAAAGTTTGCCCTCGTGTCGGCTTAGACTTTCAAGCCGCGCATCGCGCATACATTAGCAACTTCTGCAGCACGTAATTTGTGTTTTAAATTGTTGTTTAAAACACTTAATTACAAATGCCATGTCTTGTGGTGCAGACTTTGTTTTCTGTTTGCCTCTTGTGGAAGTTGGCGGAAGGCACTTCGTTCGTGCGCTCGTGCGCTCGTTCGTCGACTTAATGATTGCCCAAACGTTCGTTCGCACTTCATCGCCCATTGATGCTTAATTATTTGGGACTTGCTAATTAAAAATCTCTTCGAATTATTAACGCAATGTCGTCACATTTTAAGCCAAATGTTGTCCAAACGAATTCAATAAAGCGTACAATGTCACTAACCTTCGCCAAGAGATAAATGGTTTCATATTTCTGATGGCACCAGCTGCTCGTTTTTATTAGATGTCTGAACTTCTTTTGTCACTGTCACGATATAATTTCTACGTTGTTGTTGTTGTTGTTTATATTTTAGACTTGGTACAATATCAATTTCTCGAAATGGGAGTGCAATTGAGAGTGTGTGAAAGCACTTCAAATTATTATCGTATGTTGTGAGCATATTGAGGATGGCTTAGAAATGACGAGCCACAACCCAAGCATTTAGTTCTTTCAAAAGCAAGGAAGGATATTCTGCCGTTAAGACTAGAGAAGAGGATATGGAGGCATGGAGACAAGGACATGCCTTGATGGACTCTATTTTCGGTCTTGATGAAGTCTAACATACCGAAGGCTTAGGCGTAGATCGGTATTCCACAAATAATGTCTTCTCGCTTAGCTGTATTTCTATGATCACCAAGGGGGCATAGTTCCCCAGTAAAAAATAGGATTACTCAAAGATTAATCTTGGATTACTCCATTTGGAGCAATGGATTACTCCTCAAATCTCCGAGCCTCATGTATTTTGTACTCTTTTTCAGCATTGAATGTGCTTACGGGCGAGCAATCCTTTTGAGCTCCCAATGGAGATCGAAAAGACTACTCTTTTTGACCTCCAAATGGAGGGCAAGGAGAGTAATAGCAAAATAGTGAGTAATCCTTTGAATCTCCAGAATGAGCAAAAATGGAGTAATCTTTTGTAGCTCCAGAGAAATTACTAATGGATTAATATTTTGTAGCTCCTGAATATTACCTCAATAATATCTAATTTTTTTAAATAATTTTTTCCCGCTTTTGATTCTTCTGTTGTGGGGCTTGAACCTCAGAACTCTCGATTCCTAGTCAAGTGTTCACCCTCGACACCCTGTTTGCCAAATCGAAAGTATGGAAGTCATTACTCCTGCGTTGCTTCATTTCGGATTGCTCGCTTATGCTGCTAATGGATGAAAAAGTCATTACTTCTTCACTGCTCGGTTTAGAAATTTCTCCAAAATTTTTTACTGGGTCATTTCAACTTAATCAAATTAAATCGACTCATATCTCATAATTCTAAAGTCAATTTATTTAAAAACTTATTTTACTTTTATTTTATTACACATTAATTTTAATTATTTAATTTAATATTTCTTTGTTTATTTACTCAATTTAGTGTATTTATAAAATTATCTTCAACAAAGCATAGTACTTCTTGGTAGATAAAGCTTTCGTTCTTCAGATATTTATCACAAATACGTGCCTTTAACAATTTCACAATCCTTTTTCTTTAAAGGAAAATAAGTTCTGTAAGATTTTGCTCTCATTTAGGAATTTAGTCTCATTTAAGAATTTGCATTTTTAAATCATAAAAAGATAGTCATCATATACTTTCCCTGTTTTTATATAATTACCTAACTTAAAAGAAATTAATTTAGCTATAGTGAAATTTCTACTTGAAGGACATTTCTTGCAGTCGAAAATTCGCTTGAATGCCTGATAGAATTTTCTACAGAAAAATCCATTGGCTAATCAGGGCCAATTTATTTCTCATTTTATTTTAAAGAAATTATTCTAATCTTCTTTTCAAAAAAAAAAAAAAAAACATTTTTTTATGCTCTCTTTCGTTCCAAGGTATTATGTCTTGGCTCTTTTACATATTGTTCCATTCTATCTTTCCCCATTAAAGTCGTCGGAATATTTGTTGAAAAGGAATTCCATGTAATCTGATTATTCATCGACATCCATTTGTACAAATCGTTTTGATATTTTCTTTTTCTCAGGACCAAATTAAATGTTGATAAAACTTCTCTAATGACTGAAAAATATCAATCAATGGTTGGTATTATTTCCAAAGAATGAAATTTTTAAAATAATCGCATCAGAGATATCCTCGAAGTAGAATTCTTGCACAAATAAATCCTGAAACTTTTATTCAACTCAAATAATTTTTCATGATCCTACTTAAGGACAAAGCATCAATCATCTTGCATCAAAAGATTAAGTAATAATATTTTAAAGGATGTCCATAAAGATTTCTATGTCTTGCAGAACAATAATCTCATTTTAATTGAGTGTAATGGTCATTATTGATAACAAATATTCCTTTCAATTAGTAGTGCCTGCAGATCTCAAACTTTCCTTTTGAAACAGTGGCGTGGGGTTAAAATTTTTCGGCTAGAGAGAGGGATCTTTATTATATATAAATTCGAAAATAAAGCAAATTCCTTAGCATCAGATCCTCTTATTCTACGGCAGTGCTTTCAACTGACTTCCGCAAAAGTCACGCAAGGATTAAATTGATATGATATTATTGGCCGTTGTGCAGTGACTCGAATTGATTTGTACGGGCGATAGAAAGGCGACGTGCTTCGACTCGTTCAGGTGAAATCGTCCTGCGGCACCTGTATATAAATAAGTGCTATACACACATACAGATTTAATGTGCTTCATATCTATTTGTTGTATGACCAAGCAATCAAATGTTCGTGATTGTCTTTCATATTTGCTAAGGTCCTTCCAGGCATTGGCCATTGTATGTGCTTATTGGCTTAAGTGCTCTTAATGGATTTTTGTTGCTGGCGAATTGAAAAGGCAATTGTTAAGGATACGTTTCAATTAAGTCGACGATTTCGGACAAGATAACGCGCGCGAAAAACAAAACGGTTAAAATTTGAAAATTTTTTCATAAACTTTTTAACGTTTCCCTGCATTTTACTGCAAGAGTGCTGCCAACAAAACAATCTCGGTTCGTATTAATTGCTTCAGCAGTTAATTTCGAATGCTATAAATTTATAAAAATAAAAAAAAATTTTTCATTTGAAAAATTCAGATAAATTCGTGTTCAGTTTTGTCTCCTTTGAAGTGGATGTTCGATATGAATTCGAATATTAAGAAAACTCAACGAAATATTCATTCAAAATTCCGTTCCATTAAATTTTCAGGAAAGCTTCAAAAGAACTTTTGATAACGGAATAAAAGCTTTCGTTAACATAAAGCTCTCAATAACATTATCTCATATTATATTATTTGTCAGATACAAGAGCTTTTGCGAGATAATTAAAGCAAGAAGCGATTAAGTCTACATAAAAATCGAAGCTGATTTAAGGCTGCCAGAGGGGTCTATCACTTTTCTTTCGCGTCTTTTTTGCAACAATCGTTTTGAAAACTTCAATATAACTATAGGGGTATTCACAAAGGCGTCAGAAAAAAGTAAAGTCGGAAAAGCGGAAAATTTTATCTGCTTAAAAAGTTGTGCAAGATACAATAAATTTTTTAAGAAGTCGCAATTTTCCGATTTTCCGACTTTCCAACGTTTTTAACACGCTTTTGTGAATACCCCTTATATGTAAAGTATGGGAAATACTAATTTTTTGTTTTAAAAATGTACTAAAAATGTTAAATAAGGGTGTCCTAGTCTTCATGTTGGCTGCTTGGAAGCACTCATTAGCCTGGTTTGAGCTTTCACGAAGGCTATCACTTAAAAGTTTAAGTCTTCAAAAAGTTTCAACTGGGATTAAGACTTTGAGCTTTAATATCTGCTCAGGCAATTCATCGCTTGCAATCGTAAATGAAATAAATTTCACAGATTATTTGAAAAGAAATAAAACAAGTAAGGGTGTTATAGTCAGGCGAGCCTGGCAATAGAATACCCGACACAGACACACATGTTCAAATTGTTTTTCATATCAAGAGGTGTTAAAGACCATTAGGCGCCCAATATACCGACTTTTGTTAAATTTCTTTATGAAAATTGCCCTTTTGCCACGCCCACTTTTCCAATTTTTTTGAAATCTAATCGGAAACTTAGATATACGCTCTAATCCTAAGTTTTATTGAAATATTTCGAAAAAATCACATTTTGGGGTACTTTTGAGATTTTTGTGACAGACCCTAGTACTGGAGGCACCCTTAAAAATGGACCGATAAAATTTTTTGGAAGGATGTTTAAGGCTACAAAGGAAGCATAAGTGCCAAATTTCGTTCAATTCCCATTTGAATTTCGGGAGATAGCTCAACTCCTTCGATAAGATAACTGTATAAAGACAGACGGACGGACATGTCTAAATCGAATCTCCTGGTGACGCTGATCATTTCTATATACATTTTGTATGGTCTATCTCGACTGGTTCTGGGTGTTACATACAACCACACAAACGCAATATACCCTCGACACAGAGTGTGTCGGGTATAAAAATGGGAAAAAATGATCATGATGATGATGATCATGTGGAGTTGTCATCGAAACGGAACTGCAATAATTATCAAGTGTGTTGACAGTTTGAAAAGATTCTGTAAAATGCAATTTCAACAAATTCATTCTGAATGTTATCGCAAAATAGTTACCGCTATATCCAACGCAAGCCGACCGCACACACGCACCGCGATATGTCAATAGTCGATGTAGTTTGACAGAACGTGCCTGCTTTATGCAAATCATTGTCATTCAGCTATGCCTAGAATCTCGCGGCAATAATTGTTGAAAAATAAAGTGAATAGCAATAAATGATTCGGATTCATTTCCGTCATAACGTGTTCAATTATTGACTTTAGTTGACAAATTTTTTTTTTTTTTTTGCTTCTATTCTTGAAATTGCGAAAAGAGGTTTTTCAACTTTTTCTCTTTGCTTGACTTGACACGTTTTTGTGTGCATATTTTTTCCCCCATCCTCAGTAGAATTTCACACTCATTGTTCCATTTTTTTTATTTTATTGAAATGGGAATGTGTAGCTTTTCGCAATTCATTACTTATCGGCATCGAATTGTGGTCAATAAACGACATTCGAAATAATTTTTTTTCAATATTTTTTTCATTTTTTATTTTTTTCTTAAAAAAGAAAAGAACAAGAAAAAAGTCTTATGTTTATTCTTGAATGCTTTGCTGTGTGTGTCGTTTTCCGATGTAATTTAATCGATGCGACCGGCCAGCTAATCAAATTAAGTGAGTTCAAATGAAATGAGAGTAAGAACTGACAACGTGTGCCAATATTGATGTCTACACTTTGGTTCACAGCTGTAGAGAACGTTCCAGCAACAACAAGGATACTTTTATCTCTCGGTCTAGAATGAGTGCAGCGAGACCTCTAAAGCTCGAAAACACGATATTTCTAACCTTCAGAAACTTGAACTCTTTTTTCTCCATTAAGGCACATAGTCTTCAACCTAGTGCAAAGGCTTAATCTTTCAAATGATCGCCTTCAGGAGAGTTAAATTCAGGCTTATGACTGCTGTCAGAAATACTTATATCCTTAGTATACTGTCCTTAAGTTACTGTTTTTCGCAAGAATTTCTTAAATTTTTTATATTTCATGACGTCGTTATGCGTGACACATCATCGCCTTTGGAGGTCCTCCAATATTCTATAAGGTCCTTCCATATTAAAATGCAACCGAAACTCTTCAAATCGAATTCCTCTATAACGAATTTCTCTCTATAGCGAATCTTCTGAAGGCTTCATTCTTAGTATCTCTTTTTCTCTTTATAACGAATTCTCTCTCTAAAGAAATTTTTTCCCTGGCCCCTTGGAATTCGTTATAAAGAGTTTCGATTTTATTTTAATATTGAAACATTTTAGGAACTCCCAAGGCGCTGATATGGCACGCATCACATCCTTATATGAAACAAAATTTTAGGCTTCTGAGAATTTATAAATTACTTCAACCTTAAAAATCTTAAACTCCTTAAGTCTGGCTTCGTTTTTAACTTCGTTAACCTTAAAAGCTGCTTTATGAGCTTGCGGTCTTGAGTTCATTTATGATCCTTTTATTGATTTTTGTTGCCTTGCGATTTCAATTAACTTTATTATAGAATAAAATGTGAAATAAGAATGAAGCGGGCTTTTAACAAAATTATTTTTAAAAAGTGTTATTTTATGGCACCATTGTTTTTAAACGTACTTTATGTTTATACTGCATTTTTTTTTTTTTGTAAAGATACTTAGTTCTGCTGAAATTAGAATTTTTTGAATGACCATATCGGTTTGTACCAAGATATCGTCTCGCAGACGGTTGTGTCCATTCAATTAGCACCTTTTTGCGAGAAAGCAATTATGATACTTACAGTACGAAAGTAGGCGGGAGAAAAAAAAGGCCATGACGGACAATAAATTTAATGTTGTGCAAGCGTTTAAGTCAAGTAAATATTTTGAAAAAATTTTGCGACGATATTCTATTGAAACTCTTCTTTACTCTACTCCTCCCCTGAACTAAGGAATTATGTTTCCAAGGCATCGCATTGAGTACACTGAAAAAATTTGGCATCGTTGTTTCTACGATAGGAAGACGTAGAAAAATATAATAGAATCTACGTAAAATACAATAAGTTTTACTGTAAATATAATAGTTTCTACTGTGTAAGAAATATGCCCATCATAGATCTTACGATTTAAATATCGTAGAATCTACGATGGAAATGTCATAAAATCTACGTAAAATACAATAAGTTCTACTGTCAATCTAATAGTTTCTACTGTTTCCCACTTATATTGATATAATAAAACTAGCAAGCTCAAATCATATCACGCGATGGCGTAGTTGAAGTGTGCTAGACTTGGAATCTGGAAGGTCCGAGTTCGAACCCTGTCAAATCGAAAAGAATTTGTGGAAAAGTGGAGAATAAAACAAACAGGCAAGTAAAATTCAAGGCAAATATTACGGGGAAAACAGAAAGTAAGTTGCCAACCAAATAAATAGAGTTGCTTTTTCATTGCGCCTTCCAAAACGTCACGCACAAGCTCTTTCAAGAAATTCCTATAGAATCTTTTTTTAATTTCTTAAGCATACAAATTTTGGTAAAATCTTTATTTTCTCAGTTTTTTAAATAATGTAAATGTTAAATTATCTACTCTTCAAAACCAAAAAAAACAAAAAAAAAAAAAAAAAATACGCTCGCTGGAGCAGGGATCGAACCCGCCGACAAGAATTCATATCAAAATTGAGAAGTTATCGAAATGTACTTCAAGATTTGAAACCGTAGTTCCTACGATTTGATATCGTAGTTCCTATGATTTGATATCGTAGTTCCTATGAAATAACATCATAGTTCCTAAGATGGAATATCGTTAAATCTACGTTATATATCGTTGAAATCAATGACATTCCTCATCGTAGAAACTACTGCAAAGCGGTCGTAGAATCTATGATATCTTGCAATTGGACCTATATCAATTGCGGATATAATAGATTCTACGTCGGATATCGTAGATTCTACGACGGAATTTTTTGAGTGTACAATTAAATACTTAAAAAGTGATAAATGAAATTAATAAAACATTCCTTCATTCGAAATGGTTGAATTTGAAGCATTTTTGTCACGCTTTATTACTATCAATCATGTCATGTCATGATTTTTGCTTAACTTTTAATCTACGCTGATCAATCAAATTTTCAAATAAACTTTGAAATGTTTGAATTCTTTTCATTCTTTAAGAAAAACTCTGCCAGCCCCTGTTAAAAGAAAATTGCCTTGATAGGTTTTTTGAGATAGATCGAAGAAGCCTTCACGGCACATTCTACTGATCTAAAATTTGAAGCTTAATGTAATCTATTTGTGGGTTAATTTCATCACACATAAATCCATAGCCTAGATAAAAGCCTAGAGTATGACTACCCAATAAACACAAAAACGAGGATAATATCGCGACAATATCGAGACGAATTCGAGAAAACTGAATTTCTCGATATCGCGATTTCGACTCCCGAAGATATTGAGACGAGTTCGAGAAAAATAATTTTGACGTTAGGATCAACTTCAACTTATAAATGAAAAGAATCAAGTCCTTTTAAGTTTTCGAACACGGTGTAGAGGAAGAGCACATAACTATAAGTCCAGGGTTCCGCGGCTTAAATCCCTCCATAGGGGAGGACTCAAAATTTGTTTACCTGATATTTTCATTAAAAAAAAAAAAATAATTTCAAAACAAAGAAAATTTATATTTGAAAACAATTCGACAGCAAGGGAATATCGAAATTATATGTATATATATAATATATAGCAATTTAAGCGGACCCCGGGATAGACCGGGATAGTTAAACTCGCAAGAAGAAATTATATATAACAATTTAAGCGGCGAATGCGTTTATCTGAGTTCCCTAAATCATGGGTAAAAAACGTCCGAAGAAGACATATATGGAGGAGATTTTAAAGTAGCTTGGCCAGGACTATTATGTATTCAAGCAGAAGCCTTCAAAAATATGTGCAATTTTTTCGATACTGACTGACTCATTTTTTTGTGGTCGTTTTAGACGAACGAAAGAAGGTGGAGATATGATGAATTAAAAATTCATTTAAAAAATTATAAGCTTTTTTTTCTTGATTACCATTATCCGTTTTATCATTGAATAAATAAAGAAAATATAAGATTTTCCGAATCATGACCATTCCCTACCCACTTTCGGTTATACCCTTTGCATTGCTCACAAAAATTCTATCTTACGTCAAGCAATTTTTGGATGACGCAGCGCGAGTTTATTTTATTCATGCAATCGCATGAAGGCATTTTTAAAATAAATAAATAAAAATTAAGAAATAAAAAACAAAAAAAAAAAAAAACATATGAAAGCATCTAGCATCGTGAGAGTGAATGTTCGACGATGGGAACATATCCGACTTCTAATTGCATAAGTGCCAGTGTTCTGCGCATCAAATGAACTCGTGCAAAGGGAAAAAGTCTTTCGGACTCGAGCTACGAGTATCCCAATCAGTCAATTACGTGTCAGCTCTAATGCGCTTGATACATTCTGATATGGCTCAGTAGCTATGTATCTCATTGTGATGAAAGAATATCTCTACATATGTATGTACGTACTACGTACCTATAGAAAAGGAAAAGGCCGAAATCAAAAGTGAAAATAAATTTTTAATTTTTCGTACGATTTCGCTTGGCAAGTCGACAGTGGACATGTACAAGTAATTAAAAAATTGTTGAGTGATTTCATCGCGAATTTTTAGTAATTTATAGTTTACGGCGTTTATTTTTCATTTTCTTTTTTGGAATAATATAAAACAAGCGAAAAATGCGCAGATTCCGTTTGTAACAAAACACTTGAAAAATTAATAAAATGTAATTTATTTTAAGTGGGAAAGTAAATTCGTTTCGCTCTTTTTTTTTGCCTTTGTTTTTGCTCTTGATTTTATATTGGGCTTAAAGGTCACGGGTAAACTGCGTGACTTTTAGATGGTGGAAAATTACATACATATATTAGTGGGACTCATGCAGGGTCGCAAATAGCCTTCGTAAATTTTGCGATCGCAAATTTTCCGACGCTTCATGAGCGACCCTTCGAATGTTCGACATGTTTGCCAAAAATCAATCAGCTGCTTCACGATAAGGCTCTCTCACATCGTAAAACATGCCTGACGGCAAGGTTGAATTATTGGCAATTGAATTATGATATAATGAAAAACTATTCTTAATTTGATAAATTTGATTTTTTTTCGATAAATTAAAGTTTATTTATGTTCAAACTGGTTTTTTCTTCGACAAATGAAGGCTTAAACCTATTTTTACATTACGTCCTAGGCTTGTCAAACGCGATGGGCCGTGTATGCCCGCCCAGATTATTATGCGAAATAACTTACGACGTTTTGCGAAGCGAAAACCAATGGGAAAGTTTGTCACGCTTCGTAAAATTTCTTCCATACAAATTTTGACAGTTCATTTCCCATTTAGCAAAGTTTCCCATTTCGCAAAATTTGCGACCCTGCATGAGTCCCACTATTGTTTCGGAATGTTAAAGAAGCAAATCTTTTAAAAGTCAAGGGTTTCTTATACAGCTTTTATACAGCTTTTTATACCTCCTCTTATGCCGATCTTAAACTTGTTCTTTTACACTGATTCCTATACCGATTCTTAATTTCATTCTTATCCTGATGCTTTTACCGATTCTTGAACCGATCCTTATACCGATTCTTATCCTGATGATTTTACCGATTCTTAAACCGATTCTTATACTGATTCTTATACCGATTCTCATGCCGATTCTCATCCGGATTTTATACCGATTATTATACTGATTCTTATACCGATTCTGAAAACGATTCATATACTGATTCTTATACTGATTCTTATAACGATTCTTATTATGATTCTTATTATGATTCTTATACCGATTATTATTCCGATTATTATACTGATTCTTAATCGATTCTTGTACTAATTCTTATATAGGTTTTTATACATATTCTTATACTGGTTCTTATACCGCTTCTTATACTATTTCTAAATAAAAAAAAATTGATGTTATTCTCAAGGATGTTAAATTTTGAGCAGAGACATAACAGTTATAAGAAATAAGGAAAAAAATTGGACTATAACTATTAAAGTTTGTATTAAAAAAAATTCATTTTAAGATAACAGTTTCAAACAATGAAAATATATTTCATTTTTCTATAACAGTTATTGAAGAAAATTTTTTTTTTCCGTTGCTCATAATTTTTATCGTTCGATAAATATTTTTTACGTTGCCCCATAACAATTATGAATGAGAAAAATTTTTTCCCGTTGCTTATAACATTTATTTTTCAATAAATTGTTTTTACGTTGCCTAATAATGACCGCGATCAGCAGCGCTATTAATGATATCAGTAGAATGGTATCACCAGTATACCACTATACATATATTTTCGCTCTTAACGAAATAAATTAAAAACTAAGGTAAGTGTACCACGTAAAGCCCGGCTCCTCGTAAGGCCCACTTTCATTTTAACCAACTTCTAACTATCATATGTTTCTGTACTTGCACATGTTGAAACATGTCCTCAAATTATTTCGTAGAAATAAAAAATTAAGACAATCGCACTATATTTGCGGCGACCACAGTCAATTGAAAATAACAGAGGCGTAAAAAAGCCATTTTTATAGTGGACGATGCTTAAAAAATAATGATCTATAGTGAAATTGTGGGTTGCTTTCTTAAAATAACAAAGTTTGTTGTATTGTGAAGATACGTGAAGGTATGTTTATGGTAAAAAAATCAATAGCAAATTTTTTTTTCTTGGAAGGCCTATGAAGGCCCACCATAAAAAATCCAACAACGGTCATTAAGAAACCTTATATTGAGTTGCTCTGAGGTCAAAAGACGGCAACTATACCTTATTTTTTGCTTAAATCGCGTTTAATCTTTAATTCTTAATCAAAAACAGGTTAGTAACATTCGTTAAGTTTTTTTTTAAATAAACGAATTTTGTCTGATATTTTAATTTTTTTTTACTAGCTTTTACAATATAAATTAACATAAAAGGCTTTCAAAAGTAATGAATGCAAGTTTGGGTTCATTTTCTCAAACAAGGAGAAAGTGGGCCTTTTAAGGTACACATGTTCCTCGTAAGGCCCAAAATGACGTTTTTTTAAATCGCATTTTAGGAGCTTTTCCGATAATGATTTTTGGTAGAATTTTTTGTTTTTCTATAGAAAATTTATCAAATAAAACAACACAAAAACAATCGGGTTTCTATCATCAATACTTTGTACGCTGTAATCGAAAAGGTGTTAGGTGGGCCTTACGTGGTACACTTACCTTATTAATTG